>APFE031238787.1:14738-89234 GCA_000404065.3 Pinus taeda
TGCAACTGATCGAAACTGATGGGACACCTAAACATGAAATGCAAAAAAGAGCTTTGATCTCTGACGGAGGGATAACTAGACCGACTCTAACAGTGTTGTCATTATCTTCTTTTCGTCTTTTGAAGAGAAAATCGTTAGTACTGTCGCATGAAACGATTCAGATTTGTACTTAGCATTCTTTTTGTCATTCACACATTAAGAAAGTGAAAACAAATACATGCATGTGCATTTGCATTTAGACTGCTTGTTGATTTTGATTTAGGACAGTGCATCTAGTGTGTGCTCTCTGCTCTATGTTGAAAGAATCCTGCTTCACTTTCCTTAGTAGCTAGGATTTTCATTGCAAAAAGAAGATTAAACGATTGTTTATCATCTTAGATTGCATTTTAGGAATTGCATATCTACATCATGCGGTGAACCTGAAAGGCAAACTTCTTAAGGAAGATCAACTGTAAAATAAATTCAATGAACATAAAAATGCTTTGGAACCTAACACACAACATTTAGAAGTCTAGGCTAGAGACGTATTCTGGTGTCGTAAAGCCTGGTAACTATCGCTTTCATTGTAGGTTGGGTAATTCCTCCTCTTTGAGACGACAAGTGCTAGTACGGACTTGTGCTCCCATGTACCATAGAGTATATATTGGGAGACCACAATAGGCTATATCTTCTATCCTTAGGAAGCCATGTCTACCACCCTATCGATCGCAACACACTGAACATAGCATTCGGGAAGATTGACTGCCGTACTGTAAAAAGTATTTTGCAGTTTTGCGATTGGTTTGGTAATCCCTCTGTCTAGATTTCCAGAGTAGTCCCTTTCATTCCTTTTCAGGCTCCTTAAAGGAAAAGGTCCATCTGAGCACTTGTCACTTCGAGCTCATTAAAAATCGAAGGTGACTAGAGTCACCTTTAGCTTTTTCTCGACTCTTAAAAATTGAAAAAGCAAGTTGTGTCCAAGCATCATAATATTTATTTTAATCAGAATAACATCATTGTTCCCTCATTGGTCTTAGGTTGAGAAAAATGGAGTCCACCAACCAAGGATTTCCCCTTGGCAGAAATCCTAGTCACTTCTCCTCTTGGGGAGATGTTGGTGCACCTCATATGGCCACATTGTCCCACCCAGGATTGACAATCGGCTTGCCAATATGGCTCTTCTCGACCTCTATCGTTCAAACCACCGTAATTCCTGAGCAATCAAGTCAACAACTAGATGATGCTAGAGTTACCCCCCAACCTTCTGCTTTGTTTGTTTCTCCCTCACCTCCTTCCTCTTCACTTGGTGAAGCTGGTAAAGCTAAAAACCAACTAAGAAGAAGAAGAAAGGGAAGGAGAAGAAGAAGAAGGAGCCAAAGGAAAAAAGGGGCAACCATGCATCATCTAGCGAAAATCCACACACTGCACCGTCCAAACCTAAATCTCCATGTGTCATTTCCAAAGGAGACCATTGTCATCAAGATTGTCCTTACATCCCTCGAATCTTAAGGGACTGGTCTCCTCGTTTGCACAATCCAGTGTCGTCAACCTCTGACGATCATGTTGAGAGTACACCGTCAACTAGTGAAAATGAAGTCTCTGGACAGAAAGGGAAATATAAATTTCCTTGTAAGTTGTGTGAGGGTGATCATGTCGTCCACCATTGTCCCTTCCTGGACGAAGCTAAAAGATTCTTGGATAACCGTCCTACTTCACCGCTACGACTTCCTCCTGGGTACAAGAAACTCTTGCCGAGTCCATCGCTAGTTGAAAGTCTGACTAACACACCTTTGTGGTTAGTCGAAGCATCTATCATTGAAGATAAACCCTCTGAGTCCACTCCGAACCAAAGTCATCAGGTCAAGACGGCAGTCGACCCAGTCTTATCTTCGGAAGGTCCATCTTCAGATGATACAATCACTGAAGAGAATGAGAACGACACCGTTCAGATTCTTTTCGTAAACACAGACTCCGATGAACATGGGGGCAATCTACCCGTTCCTTTACCGCAAGAAGGAAATTTGTCAGAGTCATATCTAGTCGTTTATTCAGTCCCACCTCCAAGCAACCTCGTCGTTTCCTTCGATTGGAATCTACTAGGCAAACCTCGTCTACCGTCTAATGTACCATTCCGAATCATTGTACAAGCTTACAGAATGGTCATGGTCGGTACTATCATAGATGAAAGGGCTTCTGTGAGTATCCTTTCCTCAACTACTTGGAAAGCAATTGGTTCGCCGTCGCTTCTGCCTGAGATGAGAAATATGACAGGCTTCGACAAAGGAACCAGTCGACCATTAGGGATACTTCCAAGTTTGCCTATAACTTTGAGAAGGAAAATCATTTATCTGAATGTAATGGTAGTCCAAGGACCTTTAGATTATAATCTACTCCTTGGGCGTGACTATATTTATAGCACGGGAGCCATTGTTATCCTCACTCTTTCGAGTAATGTGTTTTCTGCATGAAGGCCGAGTGGTCTAGCTTGTAGACCAACTTTCATTCCCCGACTCACACATAGCTAATAGTCAAATGACATCCCTAACTATTCTTTTCACGCAAGGAATGTCTTATCAATCTCCAGTTCGTCCACCTGAAGAGTGCAAGTAATTCGGTGGCCATGAATGAAACCCAGGGGGCATGCACCCTGGTCTGCTTCGGCAGGGAAACTTTGGGTATTGGGTAGGTTTCTGCGAAGGATATATGACTAGTCTGACACCCGTCCGTTTAGGAAAATGGGATTAGAACGGAACTAGATTCCCTCGTCAAGGTTAGGTGATTAGAGCTAGAATCACCTTTGTCCAAATGGACTAAGCCGGGGAAGTGTTTCTATCTGCTATGTGGGTGGAAACTATCTTGCAAATGCAAGAACTTCTATATGGTAGCTTGGAAACTCTATTTCACTATACCTAGGGGCATGCAAACCTTTTTGCATGCAAGTGAAAAGTGACCATTTATTTTCTTAGTTTGTAGATTCTCAACCCTTTAGACTCATAGAATTGGTCGTTCTTAGATTACATAAAGAAAGGATACAGAACAAAGTTTCGAATGGTGCAAGCTCCTTAAAAATTGAACCTATCGGTGAGACGTCCTTATTATACAACTGGCACGAGCAATTTTACGCAAAGTTCAATCTCATTAAAAATTAAACCTAAGCAATGAGCATATGTTCCACCAGAGTTTAAGCTCATTAAAAGAAATGAACTAATATCCGGTAAATAACCATTGTGAAATGCATTATCATCAGCTTTTGAGCCTTGGTCGTGTTCTTACCATCACCTCCACTCCGTTTTAGCCGATCATATGCCTCCATTTGATTATTCACCCTTTTTGAGGAACAACTGCAACAAGTGATTCTGTTAGCCATCCTTGTAACACTACTGTGATTGGAAAATTCCAAACCTTACCTGGAATCAGATGCTACCCGAAAATATCACTCGTTCCTCAAAAATGAGTCTCCTTTAAGCTCTTTTCATCTGACTCGTAAATTGCTGAGCAATTGGCCTCTCCAGCTCGTTAAAGCTATCGGAAGTGCTATCCCTCCTCTAGATTTTAATCTTTTTGGACCTGAGGGATTATTACACAAAAAGATCGAGTGCTTGTCTTGTTCGACTCGTTAAAACTATCGAAAATTCATCCATTTCATATTATTTTATACTTTTTCAGACTTAAGGGATTATATGAAGAAAAAGGATTACTGGATTTTCCTTTCCGTCCCTTTTCAGACTCTCTAAAATTGAAAAAGGATTGAGTTTTCTTTGTCATTAAACTCGTTAAAACCAATAGTGACAAACTTGTCTATATAGACAAGGATGAGTTTCACTATCGCTAGGCTCATTAAAACATAGCGATGGGTTTGCTCGAAGGGAAAATTATAGAACAAGCATATGTTATCCTCCTCAAGCTTGATAAAAATAAAAAGGTACTGATCAGTAATGACTAGGGAAAATTTGGGAAGAAAACTTGAAGAAACTTTATTGGTAGAAAGTCGCTCTTGAACATGACACTTTCACTCCATCACCATGATTGAGTCGGGTTGGGTTATTCTGTTCACCGGTCATATTACCATTGGTCCATCGTACCATCCATCTTTGGGTTTAACACTACCAATCCATTTCAGTGTCACCGATATGTTCAAGAGAAGTCGCTCAGAGAATTCACCAACCCAGCTTGTGTCTCATCCACTGCAATACATTCACGCTCCATTCTTTCATGACCGCCACCCTGAACTCTGTATCATCAGATAGTTTTCACCTCCACAAAATCATTTGCTCTGTTCTGTGTCGTAGATGTGGGATTCATTAAGGCCCTCCTACGATGGGTCACTTCTTGTCAACGACAAATCATTATCTGAGAAGTCGATCTAGGAACAACCCTTTCAGTACTTTGAAGCTTGCATGCTTCAATGGCAAGTTTCTCACTTCCAACGACAAGTTTACATCAATGGCCTTCGACCGAAAGATTTTGCGTGGTGTTTGATGCCAAGTCCCATTTTCACACCACGCGAATTGTATTGTATTACCTTGGGGGTCATCATCATTATCGGTGATTCCTCTCATGCCTATTAACAGCTTACATCATTGGCTGGTAATCAGGCGATGTCTTTCCATGTTCGACAACATAACATTTTTCACATGGATCAACTTGTACTTCAGGCGAAGATTGGACGAGTTTGAAGACCCTGGATCTAGTTTCATCCATCCGGCCTGCGATATATTTAGGAAAATAAAGACATCGAATGCACATCATTGCTGCACAGATGATCATCCGAATCAAAGGATGATGGCTCTATCAGAATCATTAGTCTGCCACACAGATGGTTGTCTGTCCTATGTACATGAAAATGAATTTATAAAGCTGAGCATGGGAATGCCTGCCTCAGCTAGATCATGAAAAATGTTATGAAGATAATGTATTGTATTATATCTTATTACAAGTCACCTTCCAGTTCGAAAAACCTCGGATCCTCATGATGAAGCATTTCACCCGACATCAAAAGATTTTCGACCTCATACTTTAGGGGGCAACTATTATAGACATATTTGGGCACTACAACCCCAATCATATATGTCCATAAACCAAGGGCTTCTGAGTCCCTAAAAGTGTTGTTTCACATCCTAAAGGAACAAGGTCAGCTGACTACATCATCTCCCAGAAGTTCTCCATAGAAAACTACTCAGAACTGGTCAAAACTGGACCATACGGACTGCTCAATGCAAAGGGTGCGATGCATCTCACCCGCCACATGCAAAAAGTGCGATGCATACTAAAAATCCCTTCTGTAGGGTGTGATGGGTGAGAGTAGACAAATGACAGAGATAGTTTGCAAGGTGGATGATCATGGAATATTCCAGAAACATCTCCTGTGACACTTGCCTCTCTGAATTCACCCAGGAATGAGTAAGAGATCATGAATCTCCAAGTGGAACCAAGAACTATCGGAGAGAGGACACTAATCAAAATCCCAGAAGCTAACTCACCCCCCTGCAAACATCTATATATGGATCCCTCATCCCAGAGATCCAAATGCTGGAATCTTGTATCTTGTAAGGAAGTGTTGTTGGTTTCCTGGTGGAACATCATAGTGTTGGGTGATATGTTTGAAGATATATACATTTGTGTGGTCAATATATATCTGGTCCTATATTGTTTATGATTTTATAATCTCTGTACTTTGAAGGTATTATGCTACTTTGACTTTACAGGTACTCTTTGAAATAGGTAAGCAAGGAAGGAGCGGCAAAGATCTATCAGAGGGGAGAAGGAACAAGCAAGCAACCAAGCGAAGGATCGAGGTTGGTATTCTTTGCTCCTCTCCTATCTACTTCTCATAAAGGAAAACAAAAGTGGCTTTAGTTTGTTTGTTTCTAAGATAGCTACTCGTCTTAGTGGGACTAGCAGCTCTACATAGACACTAGATTTCCCAATTACAGGCATAACTTATTGTAATGGGGTGTAACTTACCGCAATGGAGTGTAACTTACTATAGTGGGGTGTAACCTACAATAGTGGGATGTAACTTGCAATAGGGGGGTGTAACCTACAACAATCAATAAACTAAAGATTCACTCATAATTAACTCATGCATGTCAAATCAAAGAAAGATCCAGTTGAGATTGGAGTTCAAGGACAGTGTACTATCAGTTGTTTAATCATATGAATTGTATAGGTGGTGCATGCAATCAAAGGAAGGCTTATGAGGATTGCGCAATTCATAATTGAGGGATTTCCCAATTTAATATGGGCTAATTCCCTAGGAAATTGCTCAAGGAAATAAGAGCTTGGCAAGCAAGGAAATAAGAGCTTGGCAAGCAAGGAAATATCTCACTGCTTCACAAACAAGCTGGCACTAAAGGACAAGCTCAGAAAGATCAATATGGAGAAGGGCGACACAATACCAAAGTACTTGACCAAGTTCACCCAATGTCGGGATGAGCTTGGAAGTGTTAGTGTTATATTTGTTGAAGATGATCTGGTGAGCTTAGCACTTCTAGGACTTCCTAAGAGTTGGCATAGCTACTAGGACTCAATTAATGGGAGGGATAAGGTACCAGAGTGGGAGTGATTTTGGTCTGACCTGGTACAAGAAAATATTCAATCGAACACCAGAGATGGATCATCATCCAAGCATGATGATGAGGATAATTGTGACTTAGATGGAAAGGAGAATAAAGAGAAGGGGAAGTCATCCCATTCCAAATCAGAATCTAGTTAGGGCAGCAAGAAGAAGGACATGTCAAAGATTAAATCTTTTCACTATAATGAGTTGGGACACTGTGCCACAAAGTGTCCGCAAAAGAAGGCCGGTAAGAAGCCCTTACGAGGAGCGGCAAGTGAAGCTCTTGCTTCACAATTCGTATTGGATTTCACCCTCATCGCTTGCATGGTGACATCAGTGATGGAGAGTGTGTGGTACCTAGATAATGGAGCCTCATTCCATATTACTAACACAAAGAGTTCTTTAGTGACTTGGAGGATAAGGACCTCTAGATGCACATCGAGATGGGAGATGATAGGAGGTATATTGCGACCAGAATAGGTACTTTTACCTTTCAGAGGGATTCTATTTCTCCTCTCACATTAAAATATGGCATGCATGTTCCGAGTTTGAAGAAGAATTTGGTTTGAGTTTCCATATTGGAGGACCATGGATACAATGTGATTTTTAGCAAGGGAAAGGAATTCTGTCATCACATAGCCTTAGGACAGGTGAATCAGATCAGGGTTCGGATGAAGAACCTCTACAAATTAGATGTAGAAGACTGCACTGCTTTGAGCACTAAAGTAAAGAAGGTGCAAGGTCAAGACATCGGTGATTTGTGGCATAGAATATTGGGTCACCTGCACCTTGGAGCTTTGAAGATCATGCAGCAAATTTCTATAGGACTTCCTAAGGGTACACTAGAGTAGAGAGACACATGAAAAGGTTGTACTTTGGGAAGTACACCAAAGCTTACTTTTAGCTAAATATAGTCGAGCGCAAGTGATCCTTGATCAAGTTCACTCAAATGTGTGTGGACCATTCTCGATAGTATCGACAACCAAGCATTGGTGTGTAATATTGGTTGATGATTTTTCTCATAAGTGCTGAATTTTATTCATGCAGAAGAAAGATCAGACATTCACTAAAGTTTTTGAATTTAAAGCACTAGTTGAGAAAGATACTAGCAGGAAAGTTAAAGCTCTCAGAAGGTGGAGAATATGCGCTGAATGAATTCAATAACTTATTTTCATCAGAAAGCATTGGGGAGGAGTTAATTGCACCTCATAACCCATAGCATAATGGGGTGGCTGAAAGGAAGAATGGAAGTATTGTGGGAGTGGCATGGGTAATGTTACATGATTGGGGCCTACCATTGCACTTGTGGGATGAAGCATGAAACACAGTTGTTTATTTGTAGAATAGAAGTCCTTGTCGAATTCTCAGGATGAGTACACCAAAAGAATCTTTTTTAGGTAAGAAATCACATGTGGCACACTTCAGAATCTTTGGTTCATCAGTCCACTGTCACATTACCAAGGATGCATGAAAAAATCTAGAGCCAACAATTGAGTTGGGCATATTTGTGGGGTACATTGATACACGTCACAACTATCGGGTGTAGCTGCCATCCAACAGGATGATAGTGGTTCATAGAGATGTGAAATTTAATGAAGAGAAGGTCGTGATATGTTCCCTTGAGAGGGATCTTCAATTACATGCAGATGAGGAGCTTTTAGCTCCATAGGAGGAACCTCATGATGATGTGGACCAACCACATGCAGAGGAGCAAAGAGTGGAAACACCCGGTCATTCAGAGACTTCTAGAGATGGAAGGAAGAACACTAGAGAGGCTGACAAATTGATGCATGATGCTAAAGAAAATGTGGGAGTACCAACATCACAATGCATACATAGGAGGTCACTAGATCGTTACACTGGCTACATGGCTCTAATGAGCGAGAGTGTAGATATTATGCCATCCTCATTTGACGAAGAAGTATAGAAACAAGTATGGGTTGATGCCATGGTTGAGAAGTATGACTCCATTATCAGAAACTGTGCTTGGGGAGTGGTCATAAGACCAGCAGATAAGTCAGTGGTGAGTTCCAGATGGATTTACAAGGTAAAGCAAGCAGAATATGGGAGTGTGGAGAAACACAAGGCCATATTTGTTGATTAGTGGTTGTCATTGATGTCAACCCAAGCCGCACGAGGGGCTACCCCAATCTTGCATGGCCATTTTGACATGAAAAATCATCTTATTCTGAGTTTAGGATCTTCTAGATGGATTCTACTCGTCGATATGTTTCTTTTGATATATGGTACACCACGTGGTTCTTCACAGTTTGAGATTTATTCGTTTTTGAAGTTAGTAAACCTAGTTAGTGGGCTAAAACCCCATGGGGTTGTGGAATGGAACTCATGATTGGTTGTGTTCATTGAATGGCCAATAATTAATAATTTTTTATGCTCCTAAAATCCCTCCAATTTTCACTTGTTGAGGACCTTCTCAACTCAAGACATTTCTATAAAATGTGACCCTTATATCCTCCTCTAGCAAGCACTTTTCAATGAACTATCTTGTGAGAAGACCTCTATAATTTTTCGGCCCTCATGAAACTCTAATGTAGGATCAATTGTAGGGAGTTTAAGGTTTCATTGAGGTCTGGTTAGGGCACAAAATTATGATCAATTTTGAATGTTTGTTTTGAGGCAAGTTTAGAGCCTTGGATTCTAGGATTTCGCTGCTTCAAACCGGTTAGCGTGGAATTTTCACTATAACGTTTTTTCTAAAAATCTTCAGATGCTAAAATTAAAACCCTTTTGATCCTAAATCTTGATCAACCTCGTGACAAAATTTCAGATCTTGGTTTGCTATATTATTGGATATATGATATGAGTAAGTTAGGGTTTTTGCAAGCTCCTGAAATCCATGTCAAACAAGTGACCTTGGGAAAATAGTCCTAACTGCCTCTCTAAGAATTGGATTCAAATTTCATAAATAGTGACAGAAATAGGACATACTTTAGTTTTTTGGGTATCGTTTCAGGGCCAAAGGTCCAAACAGTGACATGTGGCACTTCGTACAAGTTCGCTCTACTAAACTAGTATATAATTAGGTCATCTTGGGAGATTAGGCATAACTCTTTCTTGAAGAATCCAATCTAGATCAGCCCTGTCGAGTTGAAAATAGGACTCAGAGGGATACCATAGGATGAAATTTAGACCTTGCAAGTCTGAAATTACATAGATACAACATTTTCAATATCAAGCTCCTAGAAAGCAAGAAAAAGGATCACTACAGTAAGGACCACACATCAATAGTCAAGGGTAAGTCTACTACAGCAAGGTATGTATAATTAGTGTTTGCATTTGAATTTTGAGTATTATCTCTAACATGTGTTTTTTCAGGATACTGCAAGTATTTTTTTTGTGTATTGGTTTGGGTCTTGTTCATTAATGCATGTGCAGGAAGGAGGACACTTCAGGACAACTCAGACACATACTAGAAGGACATGTAGCACCAAAGTACCATTACTTGAAGAAAGCACGATAGTACCTTAGCAGTTGCAAGTGATCCAAGAATCTGTGTCAATTCAAGTGTCAGTTCTTGTCAAGATTCAGCATTGTAAAAGATCATCATTGTAAAATTGTAAAAGAGTCATTATTGTAAAAAGTCAATCTCCCTAGAGTTGAAGAGGCATTATTGGGGCCTACAAGTTGGAGCCTGTGAAAACTTCAGGGTGGCAGGTTGGTCTAGGATGTTGGGGCATCCATTCAGTTGACTACTGAAGAAACTAGGCCATTGGGGCGTCCTTCCAGTAGGAGCTGGAGAAGAATGATTTCCTAGAATTATAGGAAGTTGTAACTTTCATTTCAGTTGGGGCTGAAGATTAAATAATTTATTAGAAATGTATTCAGTGGTTTTTGACCCGAAGGGGGTTTTTCACCTAAAATTCTTGTGCCTATTGTGTTCTTTTATTTATTGTTGTTACTGGATAAACATTAATAATAATAAGATTAACTAATTCTCTGAAAAAATTTAAAAGTGCTAATTGCTAAGGAATACTAATTCACCCCAACACCCCCCCCCCCCCTCCCTTCTTAGTATTTCCAACAATTGGTATTAGAGCTTGGTTCCTTCAATAGTAGTCTAACAATTGGAAGGAGATCATGGAATACACCAAGAATAGATTTCATTTGTTCAATGGAAATAAATATGCACTTTGGAGTGGAAGAATGCAGGTTCGTTTGCTGGCACAAGGATATGGAGTATGGGAAATCGTTTAAAAAGGCTTCACATCGACCCCAAATGAGCAAGGTAAGAAAAATATGGTATATGATGCAAAGGCTAAAGATCTTATTATCAGTGGGCTTATCGAATCTATCTATCTTAAGGTATTGGGTTGCAAAACTACTAAAGAGGTATGGGACAAGCTTGAGAATGTATATGCAGGTGACTCATAGGAGAAAGAAGTAAAGCTTCAAATTTTCATGGCAAAATTTGAGCAACTCAGAACGAAGGAAGATGAAGATATTGTTGCATACTTTCAGCGTGTTGATGAAACAACAAATAAATTGGAAGGTTTGGGAGAAATTGTCGACACCAAAATTGTTGTTCGAAAGATCCTCAAAACCTTGCCAGCAAGATTCAACCCAAAGGTCTATGTCTTGGAAGATAGATCGAATCTGACCAATCTCAGCATAGATGAATTGCATGGAATTCTTATGGCATATGAAGTGAAGATTGAAGAAGAGGATGGCACATCTCACTTATAAACAAAATTTTTTGCATCCAAGAAGACTAGTAAGGACAAGGAGACTCCGAAAGCAAAAACTTGTAGTTGTAAGGATGAAGAAAAGGAAGAAGATGAAGAAGAATTTTCGAATAAATAATTTGTCTACTTCACGTGGAAAATGAGAACAGGGATGGGAAAATTCAAAGGTAAACTTCCATTAATATGTTTTGATTGTGGTGACGTTGGGCATTTTGCAGCCATGTGTCCTCACAAAATTGAGGTTGTTATGAAGGAAAAGAAAGGTCCTAGGAAGTTCAACAAGCAAGGAAAGAAGAAATGGTTTAAGAATTATTTCTTCTCCAAAGAAGATAGCCCCTCATCCGATGAAGACAATGATAATGAAGAATAAATCAATGGAAGAGTATTGTTTATGGCCAACTGCAATAAGCAAGAGGCATCTGATGAAGAAGGAGAAGAAGAGATTACTGAGGTTTAATTTCAAAACGAAGTGATTAGCTTTATCAAAGAGCTCAAAGCTGAGAAGAAGGATGTCAACACTCTTAAAGACGAATTAAAGATAGAAAGGGAATAGGTCCTAAATCTTAAAATCAAGGTTGAAGAATACAAACAAATTAAAGAATCACTCAGGAAAGAATTAAAAGAAAGAAACAAGGAAAGAGAAGCATTGGAAGATGAAATAGTTTCTCTATGAAAGGAAGTAAAAAATGGAAAAAACTCTTCAAAACTACGCCAACTTCTCAAAGGCACTGGAAGTACTCATCAACAATAAGTGATCATTCAGTGACAAGACTGGTCTTGGTTATAAAGAAAAATCCGAAAAGGATTCAAGTCATTCTATGACAACAAAAGAAGATGGATATGAAAAATTTACCAAGAAGGTAGATCTCCCAGCTAAATCAAGAGATCAAGAGTCGCAGGAAGAACCATGGAAGACAATTCCTTGAATAATATTTCCTCCCAGGTATCAACCTATCTTTTATGGTCATTGTTATTCATGTGGAAGGTTTGGACATAGAGTTGTAGAATGTCGCATGTATGTTTGGAATGAATATAGTTCCAGGAGATATTTTAGAATGGATATTCCAGAACTCAACAAAATATAAATAGATTTGGTCATTTGAGGGATGATGTCAAATGTTACAAATGTAACAATTTTTGAAATCTGGTTAAAGATTGCAGACTTGGAAGCTCTTCAAAGGAATTCTCACAAACAGAATGAACAAGTATGGAAAAAGAAGACTAGAAAATGTGTTATCTCTCTCAAGGCTCAAAGCAACAGAAATGTTTGTTATGTTTATAGTGGTTTCTCAACGCATATGACTAGAGATAAAAATTAGTTCATATCCTTGAAGGAAAATAAGCATGGAACATTGTCTTTTTTAAATGATGGATCTTCAAACATCATAGGAGTAGGTACGGTCACACTTGGAAGCAAGAATGCATTAGAAAAGGATGTGTTGTTGGTTGAAAATATGAATCACAATCTGCTGAATGTTGAATAGACGTGCGATCAAGGACACACAATGATATTCAACTCTAAGAAATGTGAAATCAGGAAAGGCAAATTTGGAAAAATTGTGGCTACAACAAGTAGAGCTCCAAATGACATATACATTTTGGATGAAACACCTAAAGGGTGATTTTTGGCAAAAGAAGATGAAAGTTGGTTATAGCACAAACGAATGGGAAATATGAATTTCGACAATTTGGTCAGGATCAACAAAAAGGAAGCAGTAAGAGAAATGCCTAAAATTTCAAAACCTACCAATATGATATGTGAATCTTGTTGACACGGCAAACAAAAAAAGTTGAGTTCAAGGAAAAGGAACACTTTGTGTCATGTCCATTGGGATTAATACATATTGATCTAGGTATTCCTATGAGAACAAAAGGTTTAGATGGTGAATTATAATTTATGCTAATGATAGATGATTACACCAGAATGACAATCGTTAGTTTCTTAGAGAAAAAATATGAGGCATTTGAATGTTTAAAAATGTACAAGGAATTCGTCGAAAATGAAACTAATTTGAAGATCAAATGTCTGAGATCAGATAATGGAGGAGAATTTATGTCCAAAGCGTTTCAGCAATACTGTGACGAAAATGGAATAAAAAGGCAATTCTCAACAACCAGAACACCACAGCGGAATGGAGTTGCTAAAAGAAAAAATAGAACCGTATAGGAAATCGCTAGAACAATGTTTTTTTTTTTTTTTTTTACGAAATCGGATGCTTTATATATTCAAAAAAGGTTGGAGGAGACTTAGCACCGATTTTACAAAATATGCAGTCACAATAGGAACTTGTGACTGTATTTCAGTGCGACAATACACATAAATGCCTTTGCTGTTCACATACAAGTTTCTAGAGCAGGTGTAGATTCTAATGAACTGAGACAACAACAAGCTGGTTTTATAGAACATCTAGTCAATGGTGATATGGATGATATGATTGCTCGAGCTCGGCTTGGAGGTCCCTGCAATGTAAGTAGTCTTCACTTCTGTCCATGAGGAAGGCTTCAACTATCGCTTGAAGAGGCTTGAGAAGAAGGCACGCTCTTATAGTCGTGTGGTAAATGAGATAGATGAGGACAACACAGTGAGGGCAAACAGCCTGAGGATCAGGTGCTACAACAGTAACAAGAAATCCGCTACAGCATTGAGAAACTGGAGGAAAATAGGGACAAGGAACTCGGAAATCTGAAACGGAGCGAGGGAAGCAAACCAAGGGAAGTTTGAGAGAACATTCGGGGCTCAGCTGATCCACAAAGAAGGAGGCAAGGGCATGAGAGCGGAGGAGAGGCGCACTGTGAAAATGAGGGGGGAGAGCGCTCAAATAAATAGTGGAAGAACAGATCCGCCCAGAGGACCGAAACACAAGGAGGGGGCGTGGGTAATCATGTGATCTGCGATTTGAAATCCATTTTGCTGTTTCAAAGTCGCCATGAGTGAGATTCGCCTACGCAAGCAGAGATTTGCTGCAGGAGGCATCGAGTATGAGGTGGATTTGCTCAGATTCCTTGGTGGCAGAGGCGCAGTCCATAGGAGGGAGGAGAAATGGGCCAGACATGTGAGTCAGGGGTTTTGAGTCAAGCATAAGAATCAAGGGATGAATTGGTGCAGATTGACGTGATTGCATTGGAGGTTCCCTTTTTCCCGAGAGCATGCCTGACTAGCTCGCTTATCTGCTTCTTGGTTGTTGGAGCGTAGGACATGGAAGAAGTGGTATTCCCAATCCTGTGACAGCAGATTTTTGCACCGACCAATGATTTGATGGAGGAAAATATTGGAAGCTCGTCTTTTACTGTTCATTAAGCTGATGATTATGGCCGAGTCGCCAAAGGTGAGGGCTTTGCTGATCCCTTCTTTCTGAAGCTGCAACAGTCCTTGGTAAAGTCCCAGAACTTCAGCTCTGTTGTTAGTTAGATTACCCAGACCCCATTCAAAGGAAGACACAGGTTCTCCTGAAGGATCAAATATAATGCTCCTAGCTCCGGCTGCCCCCGGATTAGATTTAGATGCTCCGTCAAAGAATAAAGAATGAGATTTCTTTGAAAGGAGCCATTTGCTAAAATCATCTTTTGTGAGGCGGATCTTCCATTCAGGATTATCAACTCTGCTTCTGATCTTACTGATCTTTGTTGCTGACATGCTGCTGGTTCTATCTATAAGGTTCCCAATAAAATTTTGCTCCTCTGCCCAAAGGCAGACTGGATCGATTTTCTTGGTTATTTTAGAAGCTATAGTTTCCAAAGAAAGGCTTGAATTTTTTATGAAAATGTGCCTGATGGCTGTTGTTTTGTCTCGGAAGATCCTATTATTTCGAGCTATCCATATGCACCACCGAAGAGCAAAAGGAGTGGCATTCCAGACTCTTCTAGCTGGGTTTTGCTTCATTGGTTGCCAAGGATAATTTTTCCTCCAATTATTTAAGGCTTCTTCAATAGAGTGCTGGGGATTCCAAGTTGGGGGAGCAGAGGGAACGATGTTGTTCCAGCATGAGGCTGCGAAGGGACAAGAAATAAATAAGTGTTGTATGGATTCCTCCACAGTTTGACAGTTGGGACACCTAGAAGGTCTGGCAATGCCTCTTTTCCTGAGGTTCTTTGCAGTTAGAAGCTTACCATGTAGAAGTGTCCACATGAATAATTTAATTTTTGGAACTACTTGAGCTCTTTTTAAGATCTTCTAGTGAGCCCAGACAACAGTGGGATGTTCTATGTTATTCAGATAGCTGTATCCGGCTTTGATGGAATAATTTGCTCTCGAAGGATCCCATCGAAACTCATCTTTTTCACCTTTAATGGTGGGAGCAATACTGTGCAGATAATTGCAGAGAGAATCAAAACTTTCTTTGAGATGGAGGGGTATAGGAGGAAAATCCCATCGAACCTAGGTATTCGATGAAGCATTCCAATGGGAGATTTGACTCAGGTTATATATGCCTTTACTTTGCAGATAATAAATAATAGGTCCCATACTTGGAAGGCTGCTTATGGAAGGGTTCCCCATGATTTTGTCCAAGCCAAGGTTCATCGTTTCACCTCCTTTTGGCACTTTCGAAACATTTCGCGCCATGAATGCAATGGCTTTTTTACACAGTTTCCATATCTTTGTGCAGTGTCTGTTGGGTATCTCTAATGTGAGAATATGCAGTCTTGATTGATTGAGATATTTTGTTTCTAGGACTTTTTTCCACCATGCATTTTGACTGCCCATAAGTCTCCAGATCAGTTTCCCACCAAATGCTAAGTTCATAAGAGATGGGGACCTAATGCCGAGACCTCCATTCTCTGGACTTTGGATGACCTGTTTCCAATTTACTAGGTTGTATTTTTTCTTTTCATTCTTGCCCCCTTGCCATAGAAAGGAGCTGAGGATGTTGTCCATTTTTCGGTGGAATGATGCTGGAGCTTGGCCCAAAGAGAATTGATATAAGGGTAGGGAGGAGAGACCTTATTTTAAAAGTACCTGTCGTCTAGCTGGGTTGAGCCATAAGGTCCCCCATCTTTGAAATTTCCTTTTCATTTTGTCAAGTGTTAAATTCCAGACTTCAGTCGTTGCTTTCCCTATGGTTACTGGCATTCCCAGGTAGCTGAACCAGTCCCAATTTAACTTGCAAGGGACACCAAAAATGTTGGCAATACTATGGATTGTTTGGGATGAAGCATTCCATCCATAAATACAACTTTTAAGATGATTTATTTGACCTCCGGAGTATCTCATAAATTTTTCAAGCAGTGACTTGAATCTTCTTGCAATAATGGTGGTCACCCCCCCTAACAGAAGGGTGTCATCGGCAAATTGGGAATGGTTTATATTTTTGATGCCTTCTTCAAACTTGATGCCCATAATGAGCCCTGATTGCCTCTTTTGATCAAGTGCACTGTTGAATGATTCGGCCATAAGGAAATGGCTAGAACAATGTTAAATGACTCAAAATTGGATGATAAATTTTGGGTTCAAGCAATCGATACAACCATATTCATTATAAACATAGGTCTGCTAAGGAACAATTGTAACATGACTCTATATGAACTATGGAAGGGAAGATCAGCTAATGTCAAATACTTCAAAATATTTGGAAGTAAATGCTACATCAAAAGAGAAGACAAAAAATTGGGCAAGTACGATTCTCGTGTTGATGAAGGTATTTTCGTTAGTTATTCACGCAAAAGGAAGGCTTATAGATGCTACAATTTGAGGTGAAAATAAATAGTTGAAAGCATAAATGTTACTTTTGACAAAGACTATGTTCTAAAGGGTAACAATGAGATCATCTTTGAGGGGCTTGAGGTAGAATCTATGAAGGATGAAGAAGAAGCTCCAGAAAAATACCAATCAAATAAGGAAACAATACTCAACCAAGAGGAAATAAGAAATGATTAGCGGGATGTACAAGAAACTTCTCCAAAAGTTTTAAAAGAATGGTGTCAAAATAATCATCCGTCAAATCAAATCATCGACGACATAAATAAAGGAATTGGAACTAGAAGAAATCAATAGCTTCGTACATCATAGCAAGCCCACCTTGCTCTTTTAGCAACTTTTGAGCCTAGAAATTTTGAGGAAGCTAGTCAAGATGAACATTGGGTAGCAACTATGAATGAAGAACTAGATCAAATTGAGAAGAACGACACTTGGGAATTGGTTCCACGACCAAAGGATAAAAATTTTATTGGAAGGAAATGGGTCTTCCAAAAGAAAGTGAATGAGGATGGACAGGTTACCAGGAATAAGGCTAGATTAGTCTGCAAAGGATATGCACAAGTAGAAGGAATCGGTTTTTAAGAAACATTTTCTCCCATTGCCAAAATGGAAGCTATCGGGATGTTTCTCACTTATGCATGTTCGAGAAAAATCGAGGTGTACCAAATGGATGTTAAGTAAGCCTTTCTAAATGGTGAATTGGAAGAAGAAGTTTACATTGAACAACCTAAAGGTTTTTTGCTCTCTGACAAGGAAGACTACATCTGTAGATTAAAGAAGTCACTATATGGTTTCAAGAAAGCTCCTAGAGCTTGGTATGCTCATCTTGATGGATATCTACATCAAAAAGGATTCAAGAAAGGAAGTGCCAACAACAATCTCTATGTGAAAGTGGATCAAGATAACCTAACAATTATCAAGGTATATGTGGATGATATAATCTTTGGAAGAAATGATGACAGATTAAGTAAAAATTTTGCCATAAAGATGAAAAGTGAGTTTGAAATGTCTCTACTTAGTGAGATAACATACTTTTTAGGGCTTCATATATCTCAGCATGATAAAGGAACATTTATATATCAAACCAAGTACAACAAGGAAATGCTCAAGAAATTCAAGATGGAAGATTGCAATCATGTCCTTAACCCAATGGTAATAGGTTGCAAGTTAAGTTTAGAAGATTCATCAAAGGTTGTGGACCAGAGGTTGTATAGGTTGCAAGCAGTTGGACAAGTAGCAAGATTCCAAGCAGCACCAAAATAATCTCATATTATTGTCGTAAAAATAATTCTTTGATATCTTAAGCGCACAACAGAATATGTTCTATGGTATCCCAAAGGAAACAATCTATTTATCCAAGCTTATACAAGTGCAAATTAGGCAGGAAGTGTTGATGGTCGTAAGAGTACTAGTGGAGCAGCATTATATATAGGTGGTTGTCTTGTTTCATGGTTAAGTAAAAATAAATCTTCAATCTCATTATCCACAGCGGAAGCAGAACATATCATGACAGGAGGTTGTTGTACTCAAGTTCTCTGGCTAAAGCAAACTTTGTAAGATCTTCAAGTCAAGTTTGATAAACCTGTACCCATGTTCTGCGATAACACCAGTGCTATCAGTATATCCAAGAATCCCATGACTCATTCCAAAACAAATCACATTCTGATCAAATATCATTTCGTTAGAGAGCATGTCACGGAAAAGAATATCAAGCTTGAATATGTTAGTAGGAATGAACAAATTACTAACATATTTATCAAACCATTACCTCATCAAGCATTTGAGTATCTTCGCCAAAAGCTTGTGATTCTCCCAAGTCCTCATTAGACTCTTTCTCTTATCTAACTAAGTAGAAAGGGGGAGTGGAGATGTGTACAGGTCCGTAGGATGACAATTTGTCAGAGGGAGTTACCCTTTTCCATTGATGACAAAGGGGGAGAGAAGGCAGTAGAAAGAGGTGTCATGATCGAAGGGGGAGTACTTTCATTTCCATCAATGCCGAAGGGGGAGATTGTTGATCAGTGGTTGTCATTGATGTCAACCCAAGCAGCACCAAGGGCTACCCCGATCTTGCATGGGAATTTTTACTTGAAAACTCATCCTATTCTGAGACAAGGATCTTCTAGATGGATTCTACTCGTTGAGATGTTTCTGTTGATATATGGTACGCCATATAATTCTTCACGGTTTGAGAGTTACTCGTCTTTGAAGCTAGTAACCACAGTTAATGGGTTAAAACCCCATGGGGTTGTGGCATGGCAGTCATCATTGGTTGTGGTCATTGAATATTAAATAATTAATAATGTTTTATGCTCCTAAAATACCTCCAATGTTCACTTGTTGAGGACCCTCTCAACTCAAGACATATCTATAAATAGTGAGCCTCATATCCTCCTCTAGCAAGAATTTTTCAACGAACTATCTTGTCAGAAGACCTCTGTAATTTTTTAGCCCTCATTAGCTTCTAACATAGGATTGGTTGCACTGATTTTAAGGTTTCATTGAGTTCTGGATAGGGCACAAAATTATGATCAATTTTGAAGGTTTGTTTTAAGGCAAGTTTAGAGCCTTGGATTCTAGGATTTCACTGCTTCAAATAGGTCATCGTGGAATTTTCACTATAAAGTTTTTTCTATGAAGATTCAGAATCTGAAATTAAAACCCATTTGATCTGAAATCTTGATGAACCGTGTGGCCGAATTTTAGATCTTGGTTCGCTATATTTTCGGAGATATGATCTAAGGAAGTTATGGTTTTTGCAGGATCATGAATTCCATGTCAAATAGGTGACCTTGGGAAAATCATCATAACTTTCTCTTTGAGCATTGGATTAAACTTTTGTAAATAGTGACAAAAAAGGAACGAACTTTTTTTTGTTGGGTATTCATTTTTAGGGCCGAAGTTCGAAACAGTGACACGTGGCACTTCATACAATTTCGCTCTACTGAACCAGTCTATAATCCGATCATTGTGGGAGATTGGGCATACTCTTTCTTGAAGAACCAAATCTCGATCAGACCTATGGCGTTGGAAATAGGACTTAGAGGGATACCACAAGATGAAACTTTAGACTTTGGAAATCCGAAGTTACACAGATACAATAGATTCAATATCGAGCTCCTAGAAGGCAAGAAAAATGATCACTACAGTAAGGAACACACATCAACAATTAAGGGCAAGTCTGCTACAACAATTAACAGATGTCTGAAGTCGATAAAAGATCCTATTGATCCTAAACACCACAAAGGAGTTTATTTGGTCCCTTTTTCATGCGGCAAGGCCTACATTGGTGAAACTGGTCATTCTATATTAACTAGGATTCAAGAACATGTTGCAGACATTAAACATAACCGTTCCAAGACCTCAGGTTTGGCTTAGCACTCTAGTAAAACCAATCATCACATTTGCATTGAAAACTCCTGTGTTGTGGCCAAAATAGAGCATTACCACCATAGAAAATTTAGAGAAGCTATTGAAATAGGAAAACACCCCAATAACCTAACCCGTGATGAAGGTTGGAAAATAAGTGATAATTGGATTCCCACGCTAACAAGGGATTCTACCATATCCTAGACAATCTTGACCCCATTGCCTCTTGGTCCTCTTCTTTCACTCCTTAAAAACTTTAGTAAAATTAAACTCATTTAATTTCATTTAATCCATTAGTTAACCTAACTCTAGTATTAAAATTAAATTAAATTAAAATAAAAATTAAATTAAATTAAATCAAAATTAAAATTAGATTAAATTAAATCACTCCTTAAAACTTTAGCAAAATTAAACTCAATTAATTTTCATTTAATCCATTAGTTAACCTAACTCCTAGTATTAAAATTAAATTAAATTAAATTCAAATTCAAATCAATCAAATCAAACTAAAATTAAATTAAAATTAAAATTAACTTAAATTAAAAATAATAATAAATAAATTAAAATTAAATTAAATTAAATGAAGTTAATTATAAATTAATTAAAACCACACCATTATCAAAACCTGTCGGCTCTTTACACTACCATCCCTACCATATCCTTTATTTATTACACATCATTCTCTGACTTCTTCACATATCTAATCGTGATGATGAACCACGGAGGATGGTTCGAAACGTCGATACAAAAAACAATAAAATGTGATGGATCCGAAAGACATAACCACACAAAATGCAGATTGCAGAAGTTTCAAATCTATTATTTTCAACCTATACAGAAGGGAGAAATCACAAGAAGTTCATGCACTTGAACGATACAAGGTAAAAATTGCAATGAAGAAGTCAAACCTTACCTTTCTCAAATGCTGCAGAGATGCCTCCATTAATCCTCCATTTGCCTGCATTAAACACAACCTTAAAAACTACAGAAACAACCAAATTTTCACCAAAGCAAACCATTCACTCATTCGCTCAGAGATTAGCAAATTACAGTGGGAACTGAACCTATTAAACAAGAAAGCTCTTAAACTGCACCTTAATCTATCTAACCTCATTGAACCTGCGCTGTGGCCCAGAATAGACTCATGCGTAGCTGTTAAATCCCTTAAAACCGAAGAATGCAAGAGCTGAAAACAAACCCTGAAATTTGAAAGGTTAGAAAAGAAATCAAACGATGATATAAACCCCTCATCAGCCTCCATACCTCACACATGTTCCAGAATCAAACCCACACAGATAACATTTCTTAATTCCCTTATCTCGAATGATGAATCACACCACAACGCAGTGAATGAAACAATGCATAAAACCACGTCTAAAGGCAATAAGATGGCAGCTCCATATTTGGTTTCCATGAATACATGTCATAAAGAATCCAACAGAAGGAGCACCGAAGCTAACACAGGTCGTAGCCTGTCACATGCACATCTGCTGGAGAACAAAACACCACAATTACTAAACAACGTGTCACAAACACTTCAGGTGGACAGTGGAATCAATAACAAAAATACGCTACCAGATTTGTCAAATAGTGAAAATAATAATACTGCGTCATTGAATCTATGGGACAATGAAATCAGGGAAATAAAAACAATGCCACAACATTTTTTGAACAGTGAGACTTGGACCCATACAACACATGACAATGGGATTGTCAAGAATAGGAGCAGTGAGAATGGAACTACCACAATCTCCAGCAAATGCGTTAAACCCGCGGTGACAGCAACTAAAACTGTAATTAATGGAACAATGAGCAACAAATATGATAATACCCCCAATGAAGACACTGATAAGGACCCAATGAAGACAACAATCTCATGATAGATGACACGAGAAGTGACAGAACAGAATCTCAGCAAATCGAAATAAACAGTCAGACAATAACAACTAATGATGGAAAAGTAAGTACTATAAATCTCTCCAACACCCATATTGACAAAGTCACCTTAGGTTTACTTGAAAAAGGCTTGAATTTTGCTATTTCTCCACACACTATCCCCAAATCAGATATATTGTGCAGTATAGAATATGGGATCAAGGACATGCTAGACAATATTAAGAAATTATCAGACATGATTGTTCCATAATCCTCAGAAAAGCTAAACCACTCAGAAGAAACATCTCCAAACAAGAATACCTAGCTATCAAAACTTTAAACCAAAACCCCGACATTGTGGTCCTGAAGGCTGAAAAAGGGGGTGGGACTGTTATAATGAACACAAAAGACTACAATGAGAAAATTCTAGACCACTTAACCAATAGCGATTGTTACATTAAATTAAAAAAGAATCCCATAAAGAAGATCTCTAAGAATGTCAATAACTTAATAAAATTGAGCAATGAACACAATATTAAGAATCTTATTGAAACCAACCCTACACCCCTAGGATCTATGGAGCCCCTAAAATTCACAAAGAAGGTATACCTATTAGACCCATTGTCAATATGATTGGAGGTCCTACTTACCATCTCGCTAAATATCTTGCTAAGAAGCTTAAACCCTTGGTGGGTAACACCAACTCCTTTGTCAAGGATTCCAATCATTTCATTAATGAGATCAAACATATAAAACTAGACAAAGATGACATCTTAGTGAGCTTTGATGTAAAATTTCTCTATACCAACATTCCTATAGATGAAGCTATGAATGTTGTTCACAAAATCACTGACCCTAACACAACTAAATTGATAGAAATTTGTCTAAAATCCACCTTTTTTAGCTTCAAGGATGAGATATATGAAGAAACTTGTGGTGTGGCCATGGGATCACCTCTGTCTCCCATCATTGCTAATTTGTTCATGGAACATTTTGAAACCAAGGCTATTGAGTCTTCCCCTCTAAAACCTAAACTATGGAAAAGATTTGTTGATGACACTTATGTCATTTGGCCTCATGGAAAAGAAAAATTAAACAAATTCCTAGAACACCTTAATAGTCAATCAAATTCCATCAAATTTACGATGGAAGTGGAAGAAAAGGGTTGTCTTCCCTTTCTCAATATCCTAATCAAAAGAAACCAAGATGGAACAATATCTCACCAGGTTTATCGTAAGAAAACCCACACTGAATATTACTTGCATGCTAATTCTCACCATCATCTGGCTCAGAAACTTGGTTTGCTCAACACTCTAGCCACAAGGGCGATACGTATTTCAAATCATGATAATTTTGAGCAAGAAAAGAACAACCTCTTGGATGTTTTCAAAAAGAATGGATACAAGAGACACCAAGAACTCAATGCTTTCAAGAAAGTTGAGAATCCCATAAACAAACAACACATGGATGATTATGCTGGTAAGGTTCACCTTCCCTACATTCTAGGCACCACTGATAAGATTTCACACATCTTAAAAAATAACAATATAAAAACCAATTTCAAACCCATGAAAACAATTAATAGATGTCCGAAGTCGGTAAAAGATCCTATTGATCCTAAACACCACAAAGGGGTTTATTTGGTCCCTTGTTCATGCGGCAAGGCCTACATTGGTGAAACCGGTCATTCTATATTAACTAGGATTCAAGAACATGTTGCAGAGATTAAACATAACCGCTCCAAAACCTCAACTTTGGTTGAGCACTCTAGTAAAACCAATCATCACATTTGCATTGAAAACTCCTGTGTTGTGGCCAAAATAGAGCATTACCACCATAGAAAATTTAGAGAAGCTATCGAAATAGGAAAACACCCCAATAACCTAAATCGTGATGAAGGTTGGAAAATAAGTGATAATTGGATTCCCATGCTAACAAGGGATTATACTATATCCTAGACAATCCCGACCCCATTGCCTCTTGGTCCTCCTCTTTCACTCCTTAAAAACTTTATTAAAATTAAACTCATTTAATTCATTCAATCCATTAGTTAATTTTATTAAATTAAATTAAATTAAATTAAAATTAAATCACTCCTTAAAAACTTTAGTAAAATTAAACTCATTTAATTTCATTTTATCCATTAGTTAACCTAACTCTAGTATTGAAAGTAAATTAAATTAAATTAAAAATAAAATAAAATTATAATTATATTAAATAATTAAATTAAATTAAATTAAAATTAAAAATTAAAATTAAATTAAATTAATTATAAATTAAATTAAATTATTAAAACCACACCATATTAAAACTTGTCGGCTCTTTACACTACCATCCCTACCATATCCTTTATTTTTTACACATCATTCTCTGACTTCTTCACAGATTTAATCCTGATGATGAACCACGGAGGATGGTTCAAAACATCGATACAAAAAACAGTAAAATGTGATGGATCTGGAAGACATAACCACACAAGGTATGTATGATTAGTGTTTGAATTTGAATTTTGAATATCATATCTAACATGTTTTTCTTTTAGGACAATGTAATTTTTTTTTGTATTGGTTTGAGTCTTGTTCATTAATGCATGTGCACGAAGGAGGACACTTCAGGACAACTCAGACACATACTAGAAGGACATGTGGTGCCAAAGTACCATTACTTGAAGCAAGCACGAGAGTACCTCAGTAGTTGCAAGATCCAAGAAGCTGTGTTAAGTCAAGCATCAATTATTTTCAAGAGTTAGTATTGTAAAAGATAATCATTGTAAAATTATAAAAGAATCATTATTGTAAAAAGTCAATTTGCCTAGAGTTGAAGAGG
The DNA here is from genome assembly GCA_000404065.3 of Pinus taeda. Lineage (NCBI taxonomy): Eukaryota > Viridiplantae > Streptophyta > Pinopsida > Pinales > Pinaceae > Pinus > Pinus taeda. Next base: position 39,742 of record APFE031238787.1, read on the forward strand.
CATTGTTGGGAGGTATAGGAGTCATTGTTGGATAATGTCATGGTTAGGTTGTAGGTCATAGTGTGATTGGGTAATCGGTCAAGTACAAGAAAATCATCGTAAATTATATTGTATCATGGATCATTTTCCCTGGTACGGGAGTCCACACTCTTGTTTCATTTCTAGTCATTATAGGGTGGTAGGGAGGTGCTAGGAAGGCGCATGAAGTTGCCTACAGGTTGGAGCCTGTGAACACTTCAAAGTGGTAGGTTGGTCTAGGATGTTGGGGCATCCTTTTAGTTGACTACTGAAGAAACCAGTGTGTTGGGGCATCCTTCTAGTGGGATCTGGAGAAGAATGATTTTCTAGAATTCTAGGAAGTTGCAACTTTCATTTCAGTTGAGGTTGAAGTTTAAAGAATTTATTAGAAAAGTGTTTAGTAGTTTTTGACCCAGAGGGGGTTTTCCACCTAAAATTCTTATGCCTATTGTGTGATTTTGTTTACTGTTGTTACTAGATAAACATTAATAATAATTGAAGATTAACTAATGATCTAAAAATATTTAAAAGTGTTAATTGCTAAGGAATATTGATTCACCCCCTCCCCCCTAGTATTTCCAACAAGATTTATGTCCATAGGGTTCTCTAAGGTGGAGGGAATTTATTACAAGGATACCTTTGCTCCAGTAGCAAGGTACTCTTCAATCAGATCTATTCTACCACTGTCATCATAGATGGGATGGAAGATACATCAAAGGGATTTGAAGACAACATTCCTCAATGGTATGATTTAGAAAGAAGTGTATATTAAGAAATGGGAAGGATTTGATACCTTCAACAGAGAATCACATGTGTGCAGACTCAAGCAAGCGTTGTATGTAATAAAACAAGCACCCCATTCTTGGTACGCCAGAATTGATAGTTATTTCACTGGGTTAGGCTTCACCAAAAGTGAAGCAGATGTGAACCTTTAATATATTGTGGTTAAAGGTAAATTGTTTATTATAGTATTATATGTCGATTATTTGATTCTAATAGGTGATGAGAAGCTAATTAAATCTTGCAAAGAGGATCTTGTAAGAGAATTCGAGATGAAGGACCTAGGGCTCATGCATTGCTCTCTTGGTATGGAAGCATGGCAAGGAGATGAGGAATTGTTTCTCTCTCGGGGCAATTATGCCAACAAGATACTTAAGAAGTTCCACATGGAGATTAGCAAACCCATGGAGACTCCTCTAGCAGGTAATGGGAGGAAGGAGGATGCTACTTAAGGTGAAGTATTAGAGGCTATTATTTATAGACAACTTGTGGGTTCACTTATGTATTTGGTGAACACATGACCGGACATGTGTTTTGCAGTTAACCATCTTAGTCAAGCCATGGTTAAGCCAACAAAAATTTATTGGAAGGAAACTAAACATATGTTGAGATACCTCAGAGGCACCACTCATTTTGGTCTTTGGTATAGACGAATAGAGGGAGTGAAGCTTCAAGGATTCATAGATGCAGATTGGGTAGGGAGTCCATGATGCAGGAGCATGTGACTCAAAGGGGGAAAAATATTCAGATTTATTCCAAAAATTTTAAAAAAAATCTACAGGCAAGGAGTGGGATCCTTTTGCCTGTTGTTTCTATGTTTTTTAGTTAAAAAAAATAGGAACTAGATAAAGAATAAAGCATGCAATATTTTTTCTAGTTAAACTTAGCATAAAGCATGCTAGACTAGTTGCAAAAAAAAAACAAAAAAAAACCTTCATTTGCTATGTAAAGTTCTACTTATGTAATAAGGCAAGCTATCCATATGAATAAAAAAAGGAGACTTGGTTGCCAAGCTAGTGAGAGAAGGCGAGGCCAGTAGTGGTTTTGAAAAACTCTTTCTCTCATGTACGCACTGAATGTTATATTGTCAATGGTAATTGAAATCGCATAAAGTTTGAGAAGTGTGCAAGTTTTAACATGGGTTTTGATCGAATTTCATGTGATATATATAAATATCTGAGTGTTAAAGCAGCGTAGTGACGGTGGCGAGGTATAAGCGTATTCTCCAGCGATTAAAAGTTTAAATGGGAGCGTATTCTCCTGAAATAAAAAGCGTGAACCTTTATATGCCTTACCTGAACGACTATTCCCAAATTCTTTTGGTTGGATCCTGAGTTGTAAGCGTGGTTGTATTTGCGTGGAGAGGGTAGAAGGCGGTATAGTTTCAAACCGGCGTAATTTCCAGATTTAAAAAGAGTGATACAACATTATATGTTGAATGTGCGTAGTAGGTTCTCCTTGAGTTCGATTCTATGGAGGCCAATTGGAACCATCTTTTTCGGCCCTGAATTCTTTAGCAGAGCAATAAGCTTCCCACGCTTTAGAATTTTTGTCATTTTTATTGTTCTTGGATTTGATTTGTTTGACCGTAAGTGGAATGAAAGCCATAGTACGGTAGGGGTATGACCCAAACATACTTACATCGTTGTTTCGTCGTCCATTACCTCAGCTAGCATGAGCGCATGACGCCAAAACAACATCGATCTCTGAGCATTCTATTGGTATTGAAAGAGGAGCGCCGTGGATCTCTAATGTATTGTGTTTGCATAGTTTGTAGCAAATCAATTCCTGAAAGATCACCAATAATTATAAATATATAGTTTCCTTGTAAGGCATGCATAAAATTTTTAAGTTTTCTGCCTTGATTATAACTTAGAAAGGTTGTGGCCGTTAAAGAAAAGGAAGGAAGCTATCAGTTAATGACTGATACTTCTGGAGACAATATAAAGGAAATTGAGGCAGAGATTCAGGAGATTGTTGTCAAATTAGAGAGATTATCCCTAACGCCTGCATCCTCGCCATCATTAGTGGTATCAGAGCCAGCAACTGACATTGAATTGAATCTCAGGAGTAGGAGAAGGATGGCTTTCATAGTTGGAAGAGGATGAGGACGTGGTGGAAGAGGACGACCTGTTGCGAATGCTGAAATAATGGAAATTCTAGAAGAGCTGCGAGCTAGATTGGATGCGTTAACCTCAAACAGAAACATAGATGATGGAGATGTCAGTGAGCCCGAAGTTGAAGCTACAGAGGAGGAAGGTGTACAGGTTACTCCTGAGATGAGGTTCTTTCAGTCAGCGTTGAAATCCACAGCCAGGCCATGGAACCAGTTAGTGCCGATCTACCAAGGAGGACTGAATCCAGAAGAATTGATCGACTGGATTAATAGCATGGAGAAATTCTTCGATTATGAAGAAACGGAAGATGAGAAGAAGGTAAAGTTTGCTGTCACCAAATTAAAAGGCCATGCAGCACTCTGGTGGGATGGTGTGCAGGCGGAAAGGAGGAGACTGGGGAAGCAGCCAATCAAGAATTGGAGCAGAATGGTAGGAAAGTTAAAAGGTAAATTTTTGCCCAGTAACTATCAGCAGACATTGTTTAGACAAATGAAAAATCTTAGACAGAGAGCTTTGACAGTGAAAGAATACACAAAAGAATTCTATAAGGTGAGCATAAGAGCTGGAGAAGCCCAAGACACAGATGAGAAAGTGGCTAGATATATGAATGGCCTCAGGATGAGATAAGTTTGCTGTCTCCAAAAACAGTAGAGGAAGCTTATTAGATAGCACTAAAAGCTGAGGAAAAACTCATGAGGAAGTAGTCTGCCAGAGGGAGAGGGACTTTCAGAGGAAAAGAAAGTCAAGGTGGTAGTGGAAGATCTATAGCATCTACAGAAGGAGCTAGCAATAGCTCAACCCAGCATGCACCCACAGGAGGTGATGCAAGAGGCAGAGGGAGTTTTTCTACAGGAAGAGGAGGCAGAGGAGGAGACAGAGAAATAAGATGTTACAGATGCAACAAGCTGGGACATAGAGCTTTTGAGTGCCCAGAGAATGCAGAAATAAAGCAGAGGAATGCAATTGTGGCTCCAGCTGAGGAAGAGGCAGCAGTGGAAGTAGTAAGAGAAGAAGTAAATACACCAAAAAGAGGAGAATCTCTGGTACTTAATAAAGTTTTGCTTAAGCCAGCAAATGAGATGGCTGAACCGCCACAAAGGAAGACTTTATTCAGGACAGTGTGCAAAGTCCAAGGAAAATGTTGCCAGATGATCATTGATAGTGGCACCACTGATAATTTGGTTTCTACAGAAGTAGTGGAGAAATTGAAGCTGAAGACAATGAAGCATCCAGCACCTTATAAAGTGTCATGGTTGAAAAAGGGACATCAACTGTTGGTAAGTGAACAGTGTGAAGTGGAATTTCAAGTGGACAAGTACAAAGATAAAATTATTTGTGATGTGATGCCTATGGACGTGTGTCACATATTGCTGGGAAGACCTTGGCAATATGACAGAGCAGCCATGCAGGATGGGAAGAGAAACACCTACAAGTTTGGAAAGGATGGTGTCAATCATACATTGTTGCCTTTGTAGGAAGAAGATGTACCGGGACAGAAGACTGATTCAAAAACTCTGTTACTTGGAGGAAAGGAATACTTGGAGCAGATGATGGATGTACAAAAGGCTGTTTAGATCGATGATGAGACAACAAGATCTCCGAAGGAGATGCAGAAGAGGGAATCTAATGAGCATATTGATGCAGAGAAAGAAGGATCAGCTGATGATTGGTCAAGCACTGGTGAAAGTATGGAAAGTTGTGTGAAGTTTCCAAGATATACTCCTAATGAAGTTATTGAATTGTACAGGAAACTAGATCTTCAGAGAAGAGAACTGGAGAGATAGAGGACTTATGCATAGGTTAATTTGCTGAGGAAATAAGGCAGGGAAGTTTTTATGAATGACAGTCATGAAGCATAAGATGGTAGAAAAACGAGACTAGTTGACAGTCTCATGGTGAATACAAATTAGCATACTAATGTGATGATACAGGAGTCGGAAAAGAACTCAGAGCAGCATACTGAAGTGTTGCCAGAGGAAGATGAGGAGAAAGCCAGTGAAGATTTTTTGAGTCCTAAAAAAGACTTGGAGCTGCAGAGAGAAAAGTTGGCGACTGAATCGACAAATGAGACCAGTGGGTCTTGTGATTTTAATGCCGACAATTTGATTGTGTTTACAGGTAATGAGCCAAAGCATGTTGCAGAGGGACAGGAAGCTTGGGAGGTAGCAACATCTATGGCGACAGTGGTAGCAACATCTATGGCGGCAGCGGCAGCAACACCTATGGTGGCAGCTGAATTAACGAAAATTGGGAACAACAACAGTAAGCTAGACATAGAAATTGAAGAAATATGGCAACTGATGATGCAGCGATCCAAATGGAGGAAAATAGAAATAGCAGCAAGCAAGATCAATCAGAACTTGAATCTGATTGACAGGAAGAAGAAAATGGAGCAAAGGACAATAGAAATGCAGTGGCAGCAAAGGAATAAAGCATTTGGACGGTTGCAGAACAAAGTGTGGGATCCAAGAAGATCAAGACCACAAGACACATGATCAGGAGACCATGAATTTTTTCTACCTTGGGATTCTGATGCAGGAGCATGTGACTCAGAGGGGGAAAATATTCAGATTTATTCCAAAAATAAAATAAAAAATCTACAGGCAAGGAGTGGGATCCTTTTGTCTGCTGTTTCTATGTTTTTTAGTTAAAAAAAATAGGAACTAGATAAAGAATAAAGCATGCAATCTTTTTTCTAGTTAAACTTAGCATAAAGCATGCTCGACTAGTTGTAAAACAAAAAACAAAAAAAAAAACCTTCATTTGCTATGTAAAGTTCTACTTATGTAATAAGGCAAGCTATCCATATGAATAAAAAAAGGAGACTTAGCTACCAAGCTAGTGAGAGGAGGCGAGGCCAGTAGTGGTTTTGAAAAACTCTTTCTCTCATGTACGCATTGAATGTTATATTGTCAATGGTAATTGAAATCGCAGAAAGTTTGAGAAGTGTGCAAGTTTTAACATGGGTTTTGATCGAATTTCATGTGATATATATAAATATCTGAGTGTTAAAGCAGCGTAGTGACGGTGGCGAGATATAAGCGTGTTCTCCAGCGATTAAAAGTTTAAATGGGAGCGTATTCTCCAGCAATAAAAAGCGTGAATATTTATATGCCTTACTTGAACGACTATTCCCAAATTCTTTTGGTTGGATCCTGGGTTGTAAGCGTGGCTGCATTTGCGTGGAGAGGGCAGAAGGCAGTATAGTTTCAAACCGGCGTAATTTCCAGATTTAAAAAGAGTGATACAACATTATATGTTGAATGTGCGTAGCAGGTTCTCCTTGAGTTCGATTCTATGGATTCCAATTGGAACCATCTTTTCCGGCCCTGAATTCTTTAGCAGAGCAATAAGCTTCCCACGCTTTAGAATTTTTGTCACTGCTATTGTTCTTGGATTTGATTTGTTCGACCGTAAGTGGAATGAAAGCTATAGTACGGTAGGGGTATGACCCAAACTTACTTACATCGTCGTTTCATCGTCCATTACCTCAGCTGGCATGAGCGCATGACGCCAAAATGACATCGATCTCTGAGCATTCTATTGGTATTGAAAGAGGAGCGTCGTGGGTCTCTAATGTATTGTGTTTGCATCGTTTGTAGCAAATCAATTCTTGAAAGGTCGTCAATAATTATAAATATATAGTTTCCTTGTAAGGCATGCGTAAAAATTTTAAGTTTGTTGCCTTGATTATAACTTAGAAAGGTTGTGGCCGTTAAAGAAAAGGAAGGAAGCTATCAGTTAATGACTGATACTTCTGGAGACAATATAAAGGAAATTGAGGCAGAGATTCAGGAGATTGCTGTCAAATTAGAGAGGTTATCCCTAACGCCTGCATCCCCGCCATCAGTCCATCTAATAAGAAGAGAACATCAGGGGGAATATTTAGTATTGGTTTAATAGTAGTTTCTTGGTATAGCAAGAAGTAGATATTAGTTGCACACAGTTCAGCAGAAGCAGAGTGCTAGGTTTCTAGTCAGGAATCTTGTGAGGCTATCTGGATGAGGAAGATCCTCGTTGGCTTATTTTGTCGGAAGATGGATCCTACAATGATTTACTGTGACAATCAAAGTTGTATCAAATGATCTAAGAATCGAGTTTTTCATGATCAGTCCAAGCATATTGACATATGGTATCACCATATATGAGATTGTGTATAGAGGAGAATCATGTTGTTGGAATACATTCCTACAAAGGAGCAGGATGCAAATATTTTGAAAAAGGAATTATCAAGATGTAAATTCGAGTTTCACAGAGGTAGGATCAGGGTAGCCGATAATCCCTTTCTCTTTGAGAGGGAGTGTTGAAAATGCAACAAGAAAATCCTAATTTAATTTTGTCCTTGAATTATACTAGGAAGTATATTGTAATTCTAATTCTCATAGCAACTTGTAATAGTTAACTAAGTTAATTTGAGTTAGTTGGCTCAGCTAATCCGAGTTGGGAATCTAACTAGAGTCATGTAGAGTGTCTCCCACTTTTTAGGATCCCTGGTTGAGTTTATTTTGAGTTGTAATTATTTAATTCAGTTTAACTGAGTTAAATTCAGTTAAAATAGTTCCAACTTATGGAGGAATTAGTTAAAATAGTTTCAATTATTTAAACTTTCGATGGAACAAAGATGTGTCTTTGTTGAATGGGAAACCTTGTCATTTGGTGACATAGATTTATATGTTCCAAGGAATGTAGATGTGTCTTCGTGGAATGGGAAACATTTTCATTTGGTGATAGATATTTATACGTTCTAGGGGATGAATATGTGCCTCCACAAGATGGGAATATTTGATGTTTATTGATGGAAGTTGTGCACTGGAGGAGGTTCTAGATGGGGAATTCCCCGATAACTAACATGAAGGTTTATGTTTCACCCCAAATTTCTTAAAGAAAAATTCTTCGAGAAGGAAGGTGTAATGGCATGATGACATGGTGGGAGCTATGTTGGCTATGAGAGATGTGGCAATCACGTAGGCACTCGATTTTCCTCGTGGAGGTGCTTGTTGATGTTCCAAGGTTTAAAGGGTTCAAAATCCAAATGGGCATAAATTTCAATCAAAGCGTCAAATTAAGGAAAAACTTATATCATTTGAAATATCTTAACAAGCTAGATGTAATGGTATTATCTAAAGTGAGTTTTGCACACTTTAATTTTTGTAACCCCTTTTCCATAATGAGACTTTGGTGGTCAAGTTTGTTAAGAGTAACATCTACCATTAGTCTTGGGGAATCAAAGGGGTTGGGAGGGAGTGTTACATTCAAGTGGTCATGGGATTTCAATTATTATGTCCCATTGATGTCATGTTGCCCCTTACAAATACACAGGAAGAATTTGCGCATGTTCAATCTAACGTCAACAAAGCTACCAATTTTATTGAATGATTTTAGCACATATTACAAGAGGTCCATGATATCTTGTATAAATCCAATATTAAGTATAAGCAATGCCATGATTAGAATTGAAGTCCACACAATTTTAAGTGGCAGACAAGGTTTGGTTGCATTTGCAGAAGGAACACCTTAAAGCAACCCATCAGAAGCTTCGAAAACTCCATTATGGACCTTACACCATCACCAAGGTTGTGGGTGACAATGCTTTTGAGCTAAGTACCCCCCCTTGATTTGCTTGCACCTAGTGTTCAATATGGACCATGTTCCACCATAATTTCAACCATTGTTGGACACATCAGAAATCGCAGAGCTACTGACATCAAAAGAGCTCAAACTAAATTTCACTGAATAGGACAAAACAAACCAGATTGTCAACACACAAATTAAGAGCACTCTCTAATAGAGGATCCATTTGTATCATGTTATCAAAGCATGCCACTCTTGCACCAAGGCAAGTGGCTCACTAGGGGCCAAGTTCAACAAAAAATTCTCCATCTCATGGAGGCACTCAATGTAATGGATACCATTGGTTCCTAAAGGGTGGGGATGATCCAAGTGGATAGTGATGTCCACCCACCTATTCCACTTGTTCATGGCACAATTTTCCTATTTTGACAATTTTCTATATTTGCGATTTTCAAGGCCTGAACTTCTGGAGTTGTTTTTATGCCCTAAATGGTGGTTTATGGGGAATGGGTTGACAACAATATATACTATTGACTAATATCATCATCAATTAGAAATTTACTCCTCATATAAACCTTTCCAATGGGATATCATGTGCACCAAACATATATCATATGCCAAACTTATGACCCCGAGAAGTTGATGTTCCAACTTACCCCATTGGGGCCCATAAGCCTTATTTGGATGTTTATGGTTTATAATTGCTTATTCATGATAAAAGGCCTTTTAGCCTCATTATAACACAATTCAATTGGCATGTATCCATCACATCTCTTCTTAGAGATAGGATACCATGGTTCGAGCTAGTTTGCTTTCATTCTTCATGTATACAATTTCAAAATTTCCATTTATTAATTGAAGTTTCACTCTATATTATTTTTTTGGTTATAAATATATATTTAATTATTTTCCCTTCATATATTTATATCACATATTACAACTGCGAAATAGACCCACTATGAGGGATTTGTAATTAAAATATTATAGGGGGGAAATATGGTATAAGTCTACTTCTAAGAGGTGCAACTCTGCAACCAATGCTCACATTGGGACACATTAGTAGCAAATAAAAATATCTTGGACCATATAACAAGGGCATGCTCTAGATTTGAAAGTATTAGTATAATATTGTTGTATCAGAACAAAGAAAATTGGGTGAAAATTGGACAAAAAATTCATAGGCAATAACTTTTATCCCAGAGCTTAGATTTGGGAAAATGAGCAGTCAATAGAAATATATTAAGGATGAGACTATATTTTCATCCCATAATTTTGGGAAACTAAAATAATTTTGTTGGCAGCTACAAGACCATAATTAACATGAGGACTGGAAGTATGACAGATGCTTAGGGGTCTTATAGTCATGAAGAGGAGGTCATAAGCATGAATTTTAGACAAGTTAATACTAAGATAGAGTCAAATAGACATGGGAGGTGATAGTTAGAGAATAGAGAGCTAAATGATGCCATGAGGAGCCTCAAAATGGAGGTTCTCATCTGCAAGGTTGATGAAGGAACAACTACAAATTAGTACTTATATTCTATAGAGCTTAAATAATTTTTAGTGGAGACTGGACAATAAATTTGATTTAAGGTAGGAATACGAACATGATTCATAAGTTATGGCGGAGGATTCTATAAATTCAAGTCATTCTAGGAATTATATTAGGAAGCAACACCACTCACCAAGACATTCAACCAAGAGAGCTTATGTTTCCTCATAATCTAGGAGTAGTCCAAGCACATCACTATCCAAACAACAAAACCTCCTACATTTGATGGTGAGCATAAGAAGGGATAGAAATTTGAAGCTTGTCTATTGGAGATAAGAAAATAACTCCATTTATATAATTACTCATCCAACCTACAAGCATGAATTGAAATTTACCACTTGAAGGGAAAAGCAAATATGTGGCGAGAACAACTCAGGGAATTCAAACAATTAAATGAGAAGAAGATCTCATGGAGGCAATTTAAAAGATACTTTCAAAGGAAGTACTTGAAAGAGCATTATTATGAAAGAAAAATGCAAGACTTATTCAAACTCAATCTAGGGAGTATGAGAATGGCAAGATATGGAAAATTTCATTGACTTACTAAGGTATGTTTGTTTTATGAAGGATGAAAAGATCAAAATAAAAATATTTATAAGTAGGTTGCTATCATTCTATAGTGATACAATTAAAGTTGATGAACCCAAGAATTTGTATGAAGCTATGAGGAAGTCAAAGTACCTTTATGAGAAAGGTAAAAATAAACCAGTCTTCAAGAAAATTTGGTATGACAAGAAGAAATCCAAGGTGGAGCAAAGGAAGAAGGGTTACCTCAATTTTCATGAGAAACTCCCAATAAAATAAGAAAACTTAGGAAAACCAAAGTGAACCAACGAGTGTTGATTCATTAGGAAAATTATCAAGATTTCATCCCATTTAGTGTTAGGGTTCTAAACGAGAACACATGTATGTAGATTTCCCTCACAAAGAATAAAAAATGAGGACTGTGTAATGCATTCAAGGAGCCAATACAGTGGAGAACATGAGAAAAAGCATGCCCATAATCTATGTAGCAGTGGATAAAAGGTAGGCTAATCACTGGGCTTATATGATTGAAGGTAAGATAACTAACTAGCCTAATGCCATTTTAATTGATTCTAGACATAATCATAGTTATCTTAATCCTAAATTTTTTGAAAGATTTACTTTAAAGAGAAATAAGCATGGAAAGACTTGCTTAGTTTAGTTAGCTACAAGGAATAAGAGAAGGGTAATTGAAATAGTAAAGGAATTTCAAATTAACATGAGTGGGCTAAGCACAGTGACATAATTGAAAATCATACCATTGGGGCCATATGATTGCCCAATTGGTATGGATTAGTTGGAAAAACACCATGCACTCCTAGGTTGTTATAGTAAGGAACTCACTTGCCTTGATGAAGAAGGGTAGTAAGGATACTTTTAGAGGATTCCAAGGCTAATTTAGATCAAGGATATATAAGCCATGCTATTGAAAAAAAAGGAAAGGGTGCCAAATTTATGCAACTCACATGGAAGAGGTAGCCAAGGACAAGGCACCAAGTATTGGGCATTGAGGATCATAGAGTACTTAAGGAATTTGAAAATGTGTTTGCTAAAATCCCAAGTTTACCACCTAAAAGGGATATTATCTTTTCCATAGTTTTTGTACCTAGAGCTAAATAAATGTCCAAGACACCATCCAAGATGAGCACACTAGAACTTATGGAATTACAATTGTAGTTGGGAGAAATTTAGAAGAAGAGGTACATATGCCCAAGTGTGTCACCTTAGGATGCCCTAGTACTCTTTGTTAAAAATAAATATGGTACATTAAACTTGTGTATTGATTTCAGGCAACTAAACAAGGTAACAGTGAAGAACAAGTATTGCAATAGCCCAGAGTTCATTTTCTATGTAAACAAAGTAAACCAAGGTCATGGGACACATATTCCAAGCTGAATGGAGGGGAAAAACATTACATTTGGAATCACTTGTGGTTTATTATTGGCTATGTAAATTGGCATTAGCATTGGCAAATAAAAAAGACAATAAATGGAAATCAATTAAAGAAATAAAGGAAAATAGGAGAAAAGAAAGATGAAGAGACAGGAATATGCATGCAAGGAAAATAAAGTAAAAGGAAAAGGAAAAGGAAACAAAAGGAGGAAGAACATGTTATGCCTCTCTTAGTCACTCTTAGTTACTCTTCATCACTTCTTGGTTACTCTTGGAGAATTCTAGCATTCACTTGTACATTAAGGAATTTTCACTTGGACTTAGAGAGAGAGAGCACTTGGACAAAAGAAAGCAAGCAAGAAATGGAAATTAAAGCAATGAAGAAGAAGGTTGGAAAAGAAGCTATAGAAGGAGAATATTGCAAGTAATAGGTTTCATGTGTGATTTTCTTACTGATATTTAAATGCATCATACATGCCTTTGGTTATTTGGTTACTTTGTTGTATGTGGCATGGGATTTGCCTAGATTGATAGAGGCTTCAGTCTCACCTTTCCATTTCCCTGGTAGCCATGATGTAGTGGGTTCCATATTTTTTTTTAAGCTTTGGATGGTCACTAGATTTTGGATCCTAGTGAGGTGGTCTCAGGAAAATTCCCAAGGGTTGAGGGTGGATATGGGCATTATCTTGGAACTCTTAACGAATGCATGGAGATAGGAAAATTCCTCTGGGTATGGTGAAGAAGGCAGTGGCCTCCAAGCTGGTTTTGGTTTTGGTAATTTTTGAACTAGTTTAGGTGGTTTAAACTTTGGAATCCCTTGTTAGTTATGTTTTGGTTTATCCCATGTGATCCCACATTCATGCTTGGAATATGGCATGAGAGTGATTGGATCAAAGAGATATTTAGTTCAGCCCAATCTATGGTTTGGTGTTACGTGGAAGTCATTGACTTGGTTGGATTTATGAATACGTGACTATTTTTTATTTCTTATTGAGATCAATGAGCACATGTATGGGTTATTATGTTGATTTTATGACTGGTTTGTCATGGTTGTCATTGTGGTTGATTGTTGGTTAGGATAGTTAAATTATGTGTTCTTGTTATAGATCTTATTCGTGATTCGATAAGTTATTGAATGGTTATATGAATGCATAAGCTAAATATTGTTATTGCAAATAGCTTGAGAGGGAAGTGATCCTTCCTGATGATTCTCTGATGAAAATAAGGAAATAAAATATAGATATGCATTCATGAACTGTAGCTACCATTTTTACAATATGTTTGTCTTAATGTTTATGATGTGACTAGCGTGTTTGGGAAATATCTGAGACTAAGTATAGGCTATGCATGATTATTATTATCTTAGACTTTATTCTAGTTAGTTATGGGAAATTTTGGGCAGTGGCCTGTAGGCTAGCCTTGAAAATGTGGCACTGATTTCACAACCGCAATCTCTTAACCGAGAAATCTCAGTTGTAGCTGCATGGAGGAAGGCATATGCATGCGGATGGGGCCTTCTAGTTTCATGCACAACTTGGCATGCGTGTAGCTGGGTTGTTAAGTCAAGGAAAACTATAGTTCCAACTCAAGGTAAGATCATTAGTGGATGTATTATGAGATTTGTGTTGTCTGTTGTCCCTAAGAAGTTGCAGTAAGTTTCGAGATGGTAAACCCCACTTCCATAACTGGAACTTGGTTGTTGGGTCATGCATAATAACTCTCAACTCATGTTTACCCTAGAGAGCTTGTAAAATCAGGTAAATGTGGGGTGGGGGGTTATAGGATGGTATCAAAGTGAGGTTGCAACACCAGAGCTCAGGGTAAATGCATATTGTTATGAATGCATGTCATTTGTATATATGTTTATCATGTGTGCATGTTAGTTACTCATTGTTATGGTAATGATATCTAGGTCTGAGCTAATATTCTTATGATGTTATATCATGATAATCTGGATTGGCTTGTCCAAATGCAATAGCTTCCCCTAAGATACATTAAGGTATGATTTTGATTATGTTTTTATTTAGCTAATAATGGTATATTGTAGGAAATAGAAGGCCAAGAGATGAAGATCAGAATAGTTGAGTAAAGTTCATATGAATCTTCCTACAGGCCAGAAGAGACATTGGTGGGATGGGAGAGATCAGTTGAGCAGCAAGGAGAGGGATATTATCCTGGTTTGGTAGATACATTGAGAAGTTTGAAGGTAGAAATTGTGAGTTGCAAGGCGGACAATGAGTAGTTGATTGAGGCATAGGAAATGCTTTCCATAGCTCAAGAAAAGAAAGTTGAGGTTAATGCAGTCATCCTCTGGAGCCTTTCATATTTGCAAAATCAAGGACAACTGGGGATTAGTCACGGGGACAGACATGAAGACAATACTAACGTTGTATATGGAAGCAGGTCTCAGAAAGGGTGTAGGATGGATAAAGATGATACAGTAAAGGATGGAAGATCCTTGGAGACACCTGAGAAGAGGGCTAGCACTCATTGATTCTATTCTATCTCCAATTCCTAGAGACATCATTGCCATCATCTCCATGTTTATAGGAGGAGTGAGAGGAGTTTTAGAAAACCAAGCCTCCTACTTTGGATGGGGAAATGAAGAAATTAGAAGATGAAAATCATGGCTACTTGGGATGAATATATTCTTCAGGTTTCATGATTACTCAAAGAATATGAAGGCCAAGATAGCTACCTTCAGTCTTTAAAAAAAAGAAGATATCTAGTGGGAAGATGTTAAGCATGCTAGAGGAATCAAAGAAGAGGACTTTATTTGGGATGAGTTTGAAAGACTCTTCAAGAAGAATTACAGTTCTGAGAGATATTATGATAGAAAGTCCAAAGAATTGTATGAGCTTAAGATGGATTCCATGAAATATAAAGAGTACACAACCAAATTTATAGAGTCGTTGAGATGTGTTCCCTATCTCAATGATGAGAAAGCAAAGATCCAAAGGTTCATCAGCATATTGACATTATCATTCATAGACTAGATTGAGTTTGATGAACCTTGATCATTAGAGGAAGCCATCAAAACGTTGAAGCATTGTTATTGGCAGTCAAAGCGCAAGCCTGAGTTCAAGTGTGACTGGAAGGGTAATGAGAAGACTAAAATAAAATGGCCCAAGAAGTGAGGAATATCTCAAAATGAGGGTGGAAAGGAAAATGTAGCACGTCATAATAAGTTCAATGTAACCTAGAGAGGACATGGGTCTCAGCCTGAGGAGTAGAAGAATAAAGGAGATGGTAGAAAACCTCTGAGGTTTTGGACCTATGGTGGAGACCATTGCAGGAGGAATTGTCCTTCACATTAGGGCGGAAATCCTCAAATCTACAATGCTCAGGAGGCGTGGATAGTTGGGGATGTAGGTCAGATCATTCCTAAGATCTATGTATAGTGTATAACATGCAGGTATACCATCAGGAATCCATTATTGACATAGAAGGTAAGCTTTGTGATCAAGTTGTTTCTATTTTGATTGATCTTAGATCGAATTATAGCTATATTAGTCTTGACCTGGTGGATCAGTGTCAATTGAATAAGGAAGTGCATGCATAATCTTGGTTGGTGTAGTTGGTTATATGGACCAAGAGAAGAATTCCTCACCACATGAGATCTTGTAAGTTTGAGCTTAATGGCATGTCTACATCAGCATGTCTAAATTTGCTTCCTTTGGGTTCATATAACATGCTTTTGGGCATCGATTGGTTGTTCATTCATAGGACTAAGGTAGATTGTTATGAGAAGGCCATTGAGTGCCTAGATGATGATGGAGAAAAGAGAGGCTTGGAGGAAAAGAAGAAGTGTACATCAGTGAGAATGGTTACAGTTATGCAAGCTAAACGCAGTAGCAGGAAAGAATGTTTATTGTATGCAGTACAAGTTTCTAGTGAAAAAAGGAAGGAAGTTCAGGATGATGAGATCTTGAGGAAGTATTATTACTTACAACACTTTCAGGATTTGTTTCCTATAGATATTCTAGAGTTGTTGCCTCATAGGGAGGTGTATTTTTCTATTGAGTTGGTACCATGAGAAGCACTAGCATCTAAGGCACCATACAAGAAAAGAACTCCCATGTTGGTGGAATTGAAGTTGCAGCTTAAAGAGATGCTTCATAAGGGATACATACAACAAATAATGTCTCCTTGGGGTGCACTAATGTTGTTTGTAAGGAAGAAGGATGATACCCTCATATTGTGCATTGATTACAAGCAATTGAACACGGTGACTATCAAGAATAGGTATCCATTCTCGCATAATGATGATTTATTTTATTAGCTTAAGGGAGCAGCAGTGTTTTTGAAGATTGATCTGAGGTTAGGATATCATAAGGTGTGCGTCAAAGAAGAATACATCTACAATTTGCATTTCATACAAGGTATGTAAACTATGAGTTTGTGGTGGTTCCTTTTGGTCTTACCAATGCTCCAACCACCTTCATGTGCTTGATGAACAGTGTGTTGTGCCCTTATCTAGATAAGTTTGTGATATTATTTGTTGATAACATCTTGGTCTATTCAAATAATGAGGAGGAGCATGTAGAGCACCTAGCAATAGTATTGATATTGTTTAGAGAGCATTAGTAGTACGCCAAGATCAACAAGTGTGGTTTATTTCAGACTCATATTCATTACTTGGGACATGTTGTGTCCAAGGAGGGGATAGTGGTGGACCCAGAAAAGATTAAGGCTATCATAGAGTGGCCAGATCTGAAGAATGTGGATAAGGCCATATCATATATGGGACTAGCAGGTTAATATAGTGGGTTCATCAAAAACTTCGCTAAGATTGGCTATCCTATCACACTGCAAAGGTAAGGGAAGAAGCTCGAATGGACTACTGAGTGTGCAACTAGGTTTAATCATTTTAAGAATTTTCTTACCAATGCTCTGGTTTTGAAGATTGCATATCTTGATAAGGAGTTTGTGGTTTGTATAGATTCTTGCAAGGAAGGACTTGGTGGATTCCCGATGCAGGAAGGATAGGTGGTTTTTTATGAATCAAGGAAGTTGAATGAGCACGAAAAAAAATATGTGACTCATGACCTTGAGTTTCCAGTCTTCATTCATGCGTTGAAGATGTGGAGGCATTATCTCCTTGGCAGAAGGTTCATCTTGACAAGTGATCACAACAGACTAAGGTACTTGTTTGACCAACCCAATTTGAATGCAAGGAAAGCTAGATTGTTGGTTATTCTCAATGAGTTTGACTTTGAGATAAGGTACATTAAAGGCAAGGAGAATCGGGTTGCGGATGTTGTCAATGTGAGAGTGCAAGTGAAGCATATTTAGGTCATGAGATCTTATGGGACAGATTTATAGGAGTGGATCTTGCAAGAAAGGTAGCATGATTAGAAGTACTGACAGTTGAAGTAGAGATTACAATAGAAAATTGAAGGTGATAGGGATGAGGAGTATCACCTCACAGCAAATGGCTTCTTCATATTCAAGAGAAGGATTTATGTTCCAGATAGAATTGAGTTGAAGAAGCTTATTTTGAGAGAGTTTCATGTCAATCCATATTCATTCCACCCAGGATGCCAGAATACTTTGATAGCTATTAAGAAGTTCTACTATTCATTGAATATGAAGAAAGAGGTGGTTGATTTTGTTGCAAGGTGATTAGACTGTCATCAGGTGAAAGTCGAATGCAAGCATCCAGTTAGTTTGTAGTAGCCTATTTTGATTTTGGAATGGAAATGGGAGTTCATTTCCATGGAATTCATTAAAGGATTTCCTAGGACATAGAGATAGCATAATTCCATCATGGTTGTGGTTTACATGTTGAGCAAGGTAGCCCACTTCATTGCAGTGATGTCTACTAATTCAGCTAGTGATGTAGTTTAGATATTCATCAGGGAGATAGTGAGGTTGCATGGGGTTCCCAAGAATATTATATTAGATAGAGATGCCAAATTTACTTCTAAGTTTTGGAAGGAGTTATTTTCATGCTTGGGGATAGATTTAGCTTTCAATACAGCTTATGATCCACAAACAGATGGATAGACACAGAGGGTTAATAGGATCCT
Source organism: Pinus taeda (assembly GCA_000404065.3). Taxonomy (NCBI): domain Eukaryota; kingdom Viridiplantae; phylum Streptophyta; class Pinopsida; order Pinales; family Pinaceae; genus Pinus; species Pinus taeda. The sequence goes on from APFE031238787.1 coordinate 57,729, forward strand.
TGAGGATATGTTGAGGATGTATGTCATGCATCAACAGAGGAAGTGGGAGGAGTATCTTCCACTGGTAGAGTTTACTTACAACATTGGGTATCAGGAATCATTGACGATGAGTCCATTTAAGGCTCTCTACAAGCGGAGTTGCAATACTCCTATTAGCTGGAGTGATCTAGTGAACAGGGTGTTGATTTGACCAAATATGTTGGATGAGATGGAGTAGGAGATGTAGGTTATCAAAAGAAATTTAAAGTCAACAAAGGAAAGGAAAAATAGTTATGCAAATCAACATAGAGAATTCAAGGAGTTTCAGGTTGGGGAGCATGCGTACTTTTGCATCAAGCCTAAGAGGAGCTCCTTTAGGATTGGGTCATGTGCCAAGTTGGAACCTTAGTATTGCGAGCCTTTCGAGATCCTTGAGAGGATTAGACAAATGGCATACATACTTGCACTACCTCCATCAGTGGAAGTCCACGTTGTTTTCCATGTTTCATTGCTTAATAGATATGTACAAGATGTTCATCATGTGATTGATTGATCTGTATTGCAGGTGGAACTAAAGGGAGAGTTCCAACCAGAGCCACAAAGTATATTGCAGTGGAATCAACTCATGCTCTGGAACTAAGAAATAGAGAAATTTAAAGTGCAGTGGAATAACTTTGGGCCTGATGAAGCTACATGGGAGATGGATGATTAGATGTGGGCATTATATCCTTCTTTATTTGTTGGTTGAAGAAAATATATATATATCATTGTAAATATCGCATCGAGTTGTATTTTAAAGCTCCAATAAGAGGTATGTTTGTCATGTTTTAAGCAGTTGTCATTGTAAGTATTGCATCGAGCTATCTTCATAAAGATCAAATAAGAAGTATGTTCTGTTGGTCATACGTGTCATAGAACACCAAGGATGGTGTTCTCCCAAGGGGAAGGGGTTCGTTAAAGCCCCGAGTTGATATTCTATGTAAATAAATTAAACCAAGGTAATGGGACACGTATTCCAAGTTGAATCAAGGGGGGAAACATTACATTTGGAATCACTTATGGTTTATTATTAGCTAGGGAAATTAGAATTGGCATTGGCAAAGAAAAAAGGTAATAAATGGAAATTAATTAAGGAAATAAAGTAAAATAGGAGAAAAGGAAGATGAAGAGATAGTAATATGCATGCAAGGAAAATGAAAAGGAAAAGGAAACAAAAGAAGAAGAATAACATTTTATGCCTCTCTTAGTCACTCTTAGTTACTCTTGATAATTTCTTGGTTACTCTTGGAGCATTCTAGCATTCACTTGGACATTGAGGCATTCTCACTTGGACTTGGAGAGAGAGATCACTTGGATAGAAGAAAGCAAGAAAGCAAAGGGAATTGGGGCAGCAAAGAAGAAGGTTGGAAAAGCAGCTATAGTAGGAGAACATTGTAGGTAATAGGTTGCATGTTTGATTTCCTTGCTAAGATTTGAATTCATGGTACATGCATATGGTTATTTGGTTACTTTTTTGTCATTGGCATGGGATTTTCCTAGATTGATAGAGGCTTTTTCCTTGCCTCACCATTTATTAGATAACCATGATGTAGTGGGTTCCCTATTTTGGTTAAGCTTTGGATAACTAGTAGATTTCAGATCCTAGTGAGGTGGTATCAGGAAAATTCGCAAGGGTTGAGGGTGGAGATGGGAATTCTCCTAGAACTCTTAATGAATGGGTGGAGGTAAGAAAATTCCTCTAGGTATGGTAAAAAAGTTGAGGGCATCCAAGTTGGTTTTGGTTTTGGCAATTTCAAGACTGGTTTAGGTGAAATCACTGTGGTGGAAGGTTGAGGTGGTTGAACTTATGGAAGCCTTGGTTAGTTATGTTTTGGTTTATCCCATGTGATCCCATATTCACTATTGAGTACTTGTAAGGGTTATTGTGTTGATTTTATGACTTGTTTTTCATGGTTTCACTTTGGTTGATTGTTGGTTATAGGCATGGTTAAATTATGTGTTCTTGTTATGGATATTTTTCATGAGTCGATAAGTTATTGAATGGTTATATGAATACATAAGCTAACTAGTTTTGTTTCAACTAGCTTGAGAGGACAGTGAGCCTTCTTGATGATTCTATGATGAAACTTAGGAAATAATGTACAACTATGCATTCATGACATGTAGCTACAATCTTTACCATATGTTTGTCTAAATGTTTATGATGTGACCAGCGTGTTTGGGTAAGATATGAGCCTAAGTATAGGTTATGCGTACTTGTTATTATATTAGACTTGATTTTGGAGTGTTTTGGACAGTTTTGAGAAATGGCCTATAGGCTACCCCTGGAAATGTGGCACTAATTTCATAGTTGTAGTCTCTTAACTAATAATATCAGTTGTAGCTACATGGAGGAAGGATTGTGTGTGTAGTTGGGGCCATTTGGATGCATACACATCTTGGCATGCATGTGGCTAGGTTGTTAATTCAAGAAAAAATATAGTTCCATCTTAGGTTAAGCTCATAAATGGATGTCTTCTAACATTTGGGTGGTATGGTGTCCTGTTGATGCCACGAAAATCGTTGCACCAACATTGGGGAAAACCACCCGGTCCGAACCTTAGTGCAGCTCCTTTTCCGTTTGGTGTGGTGGCTCCGACTGGGGATAATGGGACCAGTTTCCCAACAATAGATGAATGGGATGAATGAATACTTTGTTGATAACGGTAATGGTGAATGAATATCTATTAACTATTGACAGAAATGCAATAAAACTATCCCGGGAATCTATTTGAACATCTAAAGCGTAGCTTTTGATGTTCTATATCCAAACAATACAATTATATAGATGATTGCATTTGTATGGACATAGATATTAAATCATTTAAAATGGCTGCACCTAAATAGTTAAGCACAGCGATCAAAACAATACTACTAAAACTTTAAACATTCATACTATTAACGCATACATGATGAATAGTAAGGCATCTTATCTAAACATCCAATAGTGGTATGAGTAAGATTTCCTGTCATTATGCATGCATACAATTAACAGTAGCAAGAATAAATACACAGCGAAATAATATATTCAGAATGAATCTAAACAAAAGATAAAAATACCAGTTGAATAGCAAATCACTCCCAATATGAATCGCTACGTATGGCTTTCACTTAGATGCATCAACATTCCTCAAATCAACGACAGTAGTGCACAATTGAATCAAGAAACTTTCTTCATTTAAATCAAAGCGACTGGTCGAGTTTCATAAAAGAATAAAGGCTGAAGCACAATAGTGCAAACTTCAGTTTGTTAAGTCTTATACAAAATTTTTACGACCCTTTCCAAATGCATGAAAGGGTCTATAAATACTAAACTAATCTAAAATATCTATGAAACAAAAATGCTAATTATTCTGATATCAATTACTTCTTCGTTGCTATTTTCCCTGGCAGATTAAAGAGCTGGATGGTGACTCATTCTGTCGGCTGCTTATCTTTAGACCTTAGGTGATGAATGTCGAGCATCGGCTGAATCTCTGGTGGTTTGTTTGTTCGTGAGCTGAGCTGGGCGGCAAATGTGGCATCTTGGATTTCAGGGATCATGTACTGAACAGCATCGGTCAAACATTTAATGGCGGCTCGTTGTTCATAGGGCTTAATGAGGAAGTGCCAATATGTTTCTATGCTTAGGCTGTTAACCCCGGCGATTAACTTTCCTCTGTTTTCTAACTCTGGGTAAGATAATTGTTCCAATGTATGAGCTGTAATTACCTTTCCGGGTGTACACTGGTTAACAATGTTTGATAAGTAAAGCGTATCATTAACCAGATCAATCAGATTGTTAGAAGTCAATGTGCTCCTTGAAGCTGCCCTTTCTGCTTTCATTACCTGTGTATGCCATTCTGTGAATAGTATGTTTTTATGAACTTCAAGTATTTTTGGCAAATTAGAATCTTTTCCTTCTTTTGAATCTTGCCATTCAAGGTGTGCTGTGATAATTTCATCGGCTTGATTCAACTCATCTCTTGCCTTTTCTACTCGATCGCTTACAATTGTGGCTAATTCACAGAGTGGTTCTGCTTGAGCAAGGTATTGAGCCAATATTTTGACTTGCGATATAAGCACATTGTTAACTATTGTCGCTTCTTTTCTGAATTCCATTACCTGTGAATTTCCTTTGAAATTATCCAGTTGTGCTGTAATCTGGGCGATATGCTCATCCTTATTTTTCAATAATTGCTCATTTGCTTCCTTTAATTGTTCTAGAGCCTTTTGCAACTCATTTTGTCTATGGATTGCCGACTGATTGATGCTCTGTTTTTCCTCCTCCCATTGTTTAGTCAACTGCTCATTCATTTGTTGTTGTTGCTCTAACTGTGCCTCGGTTTGTGTCACCTTTTGTTTCATTGCTGCCAACTCTTCTTGTAAAGTGGAAATCTCTTGCTCTCTAGTTTTAAGCAAAAGACTTACCTCTGATGCCTTGTCTATAGTAGCAGCTGAATAGGCTCCAGCATACTGTGAGAGTTTGGTTAGATCATCGGAGGGGTCTTGTTTCTGCTTCCAAACTACATTGCCCATGATGGTTGACTCGGGAAAGATAGAAGGTTGATCAGGTCTTTGTCTCTTTCTCGACCGTTTTACTACGGCTTTATATTTTGGGCTGTAGAAGACATTCAGAGGGGGAATATCTTCTACCTGTAGCATGATTTGTTCACTAGGGCTTTTCGGAATAATCTCCACTTCTTTTGACTTTGGTGTAGCGCTGGTTATGCTTAAACCCTGAGATAAGGTTTTACCCTGTTCAGTGTTGCTTTTGGGAGTATCAGTGCTCTGCGAGTCTTTATTTCCACCGATGATGGTGCTGAAATGTTGCCATTCCTTTTGTAATTGAGGGTTTGTGACAACACTTTTATTAATATCGGTGGCGCTTTGTTTAGACTGGGATTCTTTAAGCAGTTGCTCTTGCTTTTCTCTTTCCCTTTGCTCCTGTTCTTCCCGTTGTTTCTCTGCCTGTTTCTTTTTTGCCTGCTCTTTTTCCTTCTCTGCCTGTTTCTTCTCTGCCTGCTCTTTTTCTTTTTCTTTCTGCTTCTTCTCTGCCTGCTCTTGGTGCTGTTTATCTTCCTTCTCTTTCCTCAAGCGTTCTTGCTGTTCTTTTTTCATCTTCTCTTCTCGATGTTTCCTTTGTTGTTCCTCCTGCTCTTTATTACTGGTCTGTATTGTAGCAGGAGGCTTCTCAGTCTGTTGTTTGCCAGGGCCACTTGATGATGCTGCTTTGTCAGTTATTAATAAATCCAGAGGCAGAGTTTGCAACCTCTGTTCTCTGAGTTTATTAAACTCAATTAATCCTTCATCATTGTATTGCCTCTTGGCGAGTTGCATGACCTGAAATATTGATTCGGCTGATTTGAACATGTCATCAAAAATATCATCTTTGTGATTAAATAATGCTAATTTAGCATGCTCCAAAGCAGCATATGCTGTTTTCTTTGGATCGAATAGCCTATTAGGTAGGGTAGCAAAATTTAGGGCCTGAATCTTTGAAGCTTCTTTCTCTGCATGTTTTAGATCATTCAGCGTGAAAACCCCACATCTGAAGGGGAAAGTAGGCCAACCCCTTTTCTTCTCCTTTTTAAGAATCTGAGTGGTGCTTTCTGCTGTTATTTGGTAAGCAATCTCCCTTGCTAACAGTTTATCGGGGACATATAAAGGAAGGACATGAGGGTTTGCTTGACTTCCGAAAACCCTAATATAAGTGAAATGTTCTTCTCCGAACCAACTACCTACCGCAGGTAAATCAAAAGAAGCAAGGTAGGATATCTTGGGGATAGGCTTGTCAAAAATTGCATAATATACAGGCACCATGAAACCATTGCAAATCTGGTACATGTGGTTTTTATAAGATGGTTTCCACATTTTACGATGATAAATGTGAATGGGCGAGGGGTCCTGCACGGTCCACCTCCAGCCAAGAATAGGGAATTCAGAATTAAAACACAAAGTGTCCAGGATATACGCACTGTAGTAAAAAGGGGGAATTTTTCTTTCACTGACTCTAGAATTGTTCCTGAAATTGATAACAGCTAATGCCAGTTTATCTGATAGAATAGTGGCCCAATCCATAATAACACTGTTTACTGCCGCGTCCATGAGAGGAACCATTTCAATGGTGAAAATGGCGGAATCATGTAAACCCCACAATCTACACATCATTATGCCGGCATAACAATAAGGAGAACACAGAGAATCGACTGAGTACTTACCGGAGGATTCATGTTTGTGTTTACTTGGATTCTGCCTCCACTCCTTGATAGGCTCAGATTCGATCGCGTGTTCACTTGCAAATTTTTTCAGAAAAGCGCTATTATATACTTTTTCTGGCATAGGCAAATGATACATTTGCCTGAGATCTTCAGGCTTGAATGACCCGAAAACTCTCCCATCCTTTGTGGTGAAAGTTCTATTAGTGAAGGGGATCTCTTCAATTGCCCATTTCACCACGTCAGTATACGGGAGCATTTGTTCTCTAGCTGCAATTCTATGGAGGAATGAGTCTGCCAAATCTTTAAGATTGTTTTCCGACTTATCAGATGAGTCTGCAGTAGCTTCTTCCTCTGCTTGTGCTGGTTTTTCAGCTTCTATTAAGTTGTAAGTCCCTTGCCAAGTGGTTTTTGCTAGGCCTGCGCATGTAGTGTCGGATATTAAACCTTTCTTGCTACTTGGCGTTGATTGTCCTGTGGCTGGTGCGTTTGAAGCACTGGCAGCCTTCTTGGACTTTTTCCCCATCATGTTTTGAATCTTCTTGTAGAAATGTATCCTGCAACAGGGAATAAGATCTGGCGTAACACAGAGATAATAGAGAAACTCAGAGATGATAGCCGAATGTAAAAGATTAACGTTGATATATCCGGCTTTTGTTGAACGCGGAGACAATCTTTAGGCAAATCTTAGGGCAGGGATTCATTATGTAACCGTATAGGGCCTGCCACCTTTATAAATGCTCATTACTCTTAATTTGATTCGTAAATCTCTTAAAGCGAGTAGAGGACGTATGGGCAGCCGGGTGTGAGTGATTATGCCTTAATTACCAATAAATTGGCCTTCCAATCACTTAACTGGCTTTTCATTGAAAATTGTGCTTTACCGCATCGCAAAGAAAGAGGGGCATGAATGGCTTCAACAGTGGGTTTGGATATCGCTGATCGCCGATTGCGATATCACATCGGCAAAAAACATATGAGTGTTAAGAATGGTACAAGAGGATTGCCGATTGCCGATTGCGATATCGCATCGGCGGGAAGCATAGCGCATATGTGTTTAAAAAGGAGTGGGCCCGATTGCGATATCGCCGATAGCTTTATCGCATCGGGGCTTTACCATGTGGTGCATTAGGGACACATAAAGGTTTTGCCGATTGCCGATTGCGATATCGCCGATAGCTTTATCGCATCGGGGCTTTACCATGTGGTGCATTAAGGACACATAAAGGTTTTGCCGATTGCCGATTGCGATATCGCCGATGGCTTTATCGCATCGGGGAAAGGGTGTATGTCATTTGATGCATTGGTTGTTCACCTTTGCGATGTGCGATCTTGCGATAGCTTTATCGCGAAAACTTTATTTGCCTTATGTTGTTCCTTTAAATAAAAAAAAAGCTTTGATATCAATTTTATTTTCTAAGAGGGACCCATTCCATATTCTAATGTTTTTTGAAAAAGATATTTATGAAATGGGGGGGTTGTTTTGCAAGGCACAACAATTGGCGATTCACTGGGAGAACCAGTTATCTCTGGAAAAGTCAAAAGTACTTAAAATTTTTTGGAATAGAGTTTCAGCGATAAGGAAAATTCTGGTATAACTAGTTATCTATGTATACCTAGTATTACAGAAATAACTTTGATTTTTTCCTTCTTTTGAACACTCTTAAGAATTGATACATTTAAGATTTCAAATAGGCCTTGCTTGGATTATAAATAATAGAAATATGGGCTTTTCCAAATCAGCTTTTATAATATACTCGCTTGTCATAGGTAGAGCCTCTGCTGCCAGCAAACATTTATAGTCTCGACAGGGATACCTTTTAACCATTTGATTGTCCATTGTCCCACTTAATCAAGACTGTAATTATCAGAGTGAATTTTTAAAACATGTTTTCATATTTTGTTTATTTTTTTATCTTTTAAATCTTGTATTAAGATAAAAAGCCATTGTCCTGGTTTGGTGGCCAGCTGTTGACAATGCCACTCACTGGTAGTAGTCTAATTGAACAAGCCAGCTCGTGATGAGACTCCCTGTCTTGAAATTTCAAGCCATTACCCTGTTTTGGTAGACAGTATTTGGTAATGTCAGCTAAGCTATTTTCCTATGATCGTGGTAAGCAGGCTTCTGATAAGACCTCTTATCTTTAATATCTTTATATTTTAGAATTACACTCTGAAAAATCATCACCTTCAGTGGATGGGGTGGACAATCATTTCCTTAAGAATTAATGGATGACAAGTTGGGAGTTAAAGATGCTGATGTTGAATTGGCTGCTATTCCTGATATTAATAACCATTTGGGGTGAATTTGAAAACAGAAATAACCATCTATTATTTTCATGTTCTAAAAGGAATTAATCAAAGTTAATCTGTGATTTCTGGATACAAAAGACATCTAATTTCCCAAGCAGTATTCTTTTTTGGTTGAAAATTCTATTGTTTGAAAGCAAGTACCGATGATAATTCTATAAGAAAACTAGTTTAGACATAGTAAAGGGCCAATGAGATATGCCTTTCAACTTTATTTGCTAAAATTTATGAGCTAAAAAGGAAAAAACATCTACGAAAAAAAAAAAAAAGGAGAAGGGGTTACCTCCTCAATTGAAGAATTTTTTAAGGATTAGGCCATTTACAGGGAGAGACTCCCTCACACCTGTTAAGTCTTGCAATAGAAAGGTTGAATGGCCTATTTTCTCACAAATCTGAAATGGTCCAAGCCACAACTTTTGGAACTTGGTGTGTTTACCTTTGTCCTCATGGGCTTTATCCCATTTCAGAACTAAATCACCAACTTGGAATTGTTTTGATCCTGACGAAGCTGAGTCAAACGCTGCTTTGATGATTTGCTGATGTTTAGCATGGGTATCGCTTGCTTTTTCTCTCTCTTCTTCAAGTTTTAAGATTTGATCATGTCTGAGCTGAATAGAGGAGGAAGGCTTTTGTTCGATGAATTGTACTAGGGCTAGAGAGGGTAGAACAAGATTTGTAGGTAATATTGCTTCCTTGCCATATACAAGATTGAATGGGGAAGTTCTTATGGAAGCCTTTTGAGTTATCCTATCAGCCCATAATGCGAAGATCAATGTTTTATGCCAATTCCTATGATTTTGCTCAATTGTTCGTTTAATAATTTTGATCAGATTTTTATTAGTAGACTCTGCCAAACCGTTACCTTGAGGGTAGTAATTAGCTGAATACTTTAATTTGAATCCTCTTTTAACAGCAAAATCAATCATAGAGTTGCCCGAAAAATAGGAAGCATTATCAAATACAAGGGCAGTTGGAACACCAAACCTGGTAATAATGAATTGATCGATAAATTCTATGATTGCCTCAGAATTTGCTGTTTTTAAAGGAACTGCCTCTACCCATTTAGTGAAGTAATCGGTAGCAGTGAGAATGTACTTATGCTGCTTTGAAGAAGGTGGATTGATTTCCCCGATGATGTCCAGTCCCCATTGATCAAATGGCTGTTCAATGTTAACTGGTTGCAGAGGGAAAGCCGATTTTCGTTGCCTTCCACCAGCAGTTTGACAATTTAAGCATTTTCTCACATACTCATGGGTATCTCTGAAAAGGGTTGGCCAATAGTATCCAGCATGAATGATCTTGTGAGCTGTGGTGTCAGCTCCAAAATGTCCTCCTGCTGGTCCATCATGTAATTCCTGCAACACCTTTTGGGCTTCAGTTTTTTCAAGGCATCTTAGCAGAATAGAGTCATAATTTCTTTTGAAAAGCACATCATCAATAAGTGAAAAACTCTTTGCTTTTAATCTGATGGCCCTTTTGCTTTTGTAAGATAAATGAGGAGGAGCATGACCATTTTTTAAATAAAATATCAAATCTGTATATTGAGATTCTGAGTCGGTGACACTTATCTGATTGATTTCTTCGGTTGGATCTGTATCGCTTGATCCAGGTATGTTGGAAGCTCCTGCTAATACCCTGCAAAAACCTTGGCCTCTAACAATCTTTGCTGGCCTAATGTCTAAATCATACTCTTGAAGTGCAGTGACCCAGTTAGCCCTTTTTTCACCCAGTTCCCTTTGCATTAGTAGTTGCCTAACAGCTGAAAAAGGAACTATTACTTTCGTATGGGTTTTTAGGAGGAAGGGTCTATAATGCTTAACTGCTTTGAACACAGCGAAGGCTTGTTTTTCGACATCAGAGTAATTTAATTCAGCACCTTGAAGATTCGAGCTAAAAAATGAGATAGGTGCTTCCAAGTTGTGATCGTTCAATTGGGTAAGTACTGTTGCATATGAAGTATTGGACGCGATAGTGTACAATGTGAAAGGATTGGAGAAGTTTGGAGTAATCAAGGATGGGGCATTGACGATAGATTGCTTTATCTGATCAAAAGCTTCCTTTTCTATTAATCCCCACTTAAAAACTGCATTCTTCTTAATCATTGATTGGAGAGGTGAAATGATATGAGAAAAATCAGGAACAAATCTTTTAACAAAATTTATCTGACCGAGGAATGACTGCATCGATTTCTTGTTGTGAGGGAATGGGATTTCCGAAATTTCTTTGATCCGATCAGGATCAATATATATGCCATCCCGAGATACAATAAAACCCAGGAGTTTCCCTTGATCTAGAGCAAAGAATGACTTTTTGGGGTTCAGAGAAATTCCATACCTTTTACACCTTTGAAGGATTTGATCTAAGTCATGTAAATGATTGGATCTCTTTTTAGAAAACACAGTTATGTCATCTAAATAGATGACTACTGATCTATTAATTAATCCCCTAAAAGCAGTGTCCATAGCTCTTTGGAAAGTTGCTCCTGCATTTATAAGCCCGAAAGGCATCTTTTGATATGCATATGTTCCCCATTTTGTTCTAAATGTTGTTTTGAGTTGGTCATCAGGATGAACCAAAACCTGGTTGTATCCTGAAAAACCATCAAGAAAAGACATTAATTCAGATCCTGCCACAGATTGGAGTATTTGCTCCATAGTTGGCAATGGAAAATTGTCTTTTAAACTTGCTCTGTTCAAATTTCGGAAATCTATACAAATTCGAATGTCGCCATTCTTTTTTCTGACAGGCACCATATTAGAAACCCAATTAGAATGTCGGACTGGGAAAATAATTTTAGCTTTGAGGAGTTTGTTAAGCTCCGACTTAATCTGACTTTCCAAGTTGGGATGAATTTTCCTTAGCTTCTGTTGTATAGGTTTTTGATCTGGAAGCATTGGGATTGTATGCTGGATGATAGATGTGTCATAAGTCTTGAGGTCATCATATTTCCAAGCAAAGACGTGTTTATTCTTCTTCAATAATTTAACAAATGCTTCTTTCTCTTGTGTAGAAAGTCCTAGTCCTAAATTTATATTCTGAGGAATTTGATCAGTACCCAAGTTTATTAATTCAAACCTTAGGGTAGAACTTTGGATTTTTGTATTGGTTTCAGGTTTGAACCTGTCTTTTATATCATAAAGATCTTCAAGCTTCACCACTGGCTTGGGAATTGCATTTTCTTGGGATACCTCTTTAATTTGGGAATCGTGTTCATCTTCTTCAATAATATGATTATCATAAGACTTTTCAGAAGTCAAGAAGTGCAGAATATCATTGTCATGATTAAAGACTCTCCAATTGGTGATATTGTCGGGGATCGAAGGTCTGAAAATTAACTCTACAGAAAATCTATCAGGGCTGTAGTCTTCTGAGGGTAGGAGCCTTGAGGCTACATTGGCCAGTAGGTCAGCAGCCAAATTCGGGGATCTGGGGATAGAAGAAATATTAAATGCTAAAAATTGTGAAGTGAGGTCTTGCACAAGTGATTGGTAATGCTTTAGATGGTTTGAAAGGCAATGAATTGCGTTTCTAACCTGCTTAATGATGATTTCTGAATCACCAAAAACCTTTAAGTATTGCACTTTAAGGCTGATTGCCTTATATAAACCTTGAACTAGGGCTTCATATTCAGCTGTGTTATTCGTGCATTCGAATTCTAACCTGCAAGACAGCATCGTTCTTTCTCCATTTGGATTAACCAAAATGCAACCTGCTCCTGAGCCTTCATTAGACTTAGAGCCATCGAAATATAAAGACCAAAATAAAGGTGTATTAACAGTAGTATTAACAACCTTCTCATTATCATTAAAACATCTAGACATATGCGTTTGTGAGAAATTTTCAATCTGAGATGTGAAATGATTAATTGAGAAAGGGGAGGGTTGGGCAACAAAGTTGCCAAAGAATGACTCGGATGAATAATTGCCCAAAATATTATTGTTGAAGGCTACAGGGTGATTCTCTTGTTCGAAATCGGTAACTGTATGGGTCATATGTTTTTCTCGGTCTATCTTGATCTGATTTGGCTTGCCTTTATAAGGGAGCCACATATGTGACCAATCGGTGGATATGTACCCATGTAATTTTTCGGACCAGTCTCTGCTCAAAATCAGACCGTAAAACTCAGGTATGTCAGCTATAAGGATATCGATTCTTTGTACTATTCTTGGATCGGCTGACAACTTGATGGTTACAGAATTAATTTCACCAACTACCTGCACTTTGGTTCTGTCTAATTGAACAATATGGATAGCAGACTTATGGGGTTCTATGTTCAGTTTGGAACAAACTGAAGCTGGCATTATATTAGAAGACGCCCCTGAATCAATTAAACAGTTGTGCAGGTTTCTATTATAGATTTCATAGGTTAGGAGGAATGGTGGAGTATGAGAGCTTGACCTGTCACCAATTAGGATGGAGTCTGTGGCTTCAACCATGGATGGAGGTGACTGTCCTGAGTCATTTGCGGCTTTTGAACTGGGAAGAGGAGTAGAAGGGACGGCGTTCAATTCTTTAAGAAGTAACTTTTGCTGATGTTTAAGTTTGCTAAGCTCAAACATGGTTATGTTGGCTTTGGTCTTTTTCATGTCATCAACAATATTGTACTCCATGGAATCGGATACTACTAATGTTTTAGAAGTTGACGGAGGAGTTGAGGGTTGGTTTTGAGAAGCTGCTACAGGGGTGTTTTCTTTGGAGGGATTTTCTCTTTTGTTGTGGTAGCACCTGCACTTCTTTTCTTTGGAGTTACCTGAACAGGATCAGGAACGCCTTTACTCCTAGTGGCGACTGGGAAAGCTTCTTCTTCGTTATCTGTATCAGGATCGGGGAGTATGAAATCCCACATTCCATGACACTCAGCCACTTCTTCTTCATCGTCGGATGGTGGAGTTATCTCTTCTTCTTCTTCTTCCTGGTCAGAGTCAGCGTTTGATATGACATTAGGTGGTTTTGATTCTGTTTTCTTGTAAGTCCTAAAAGGACTTTTGTTTGATGTCTCAGCCACCTGTTTTTTAATGTCAATCATTTCATTGGACAATGTTTTCAGGACCTTTTGAAGTCCCTCCATATCATATGGGTCTTTAGAACTTTTCTTTTTGGAGTCTTCTTTAAACGAAACTTTCTTGGCTTTCCTATCCTCCAAGGCAGCTTTCTTCTCTAAAGAATTAATGCGCTTCTCAACATCAAGTGATTCTTTCATGTTCTCAGCTAAGGTAGTTTTCCCAGCCCGATCTACAAAAATAGCTATATTAGCAGGCAAGGCAGTGATATACCATTCGCTTCGTATCTGTTCGCTTGGTTTGGAAGCTGTAGGGATTTTATTAAGGAGTTTATTAAAACGAGCATTAAATTCCTTGATGGGTTCCCTATATTCTATCCTTAAGTTGGAGAGATCATTTATTAAGGTTGCTAAAGATCTATCATCTCCATACTTAGTCAGAAACTGCTCTTGGCATGTATCCCAGTTAGTAATGGATCCAGAGGGTAGCGAAAAATACCATGATCCAGCTGATCCTTGTAAGGTATAAGGGAAAAGTCTGACGACAACATCTTCATGGGTTACCCCTTTCAGATTGACCGATAGCATAAAATTATTGATATGTTCTTCGGCCTGAGTTCCATCATCCGGGTTGAATTTAGGGAGCCATTTTTCTGGTGCATCGGGTAAAGGATGTAATGGCGCAGGCATATTGACTGCGCCCGGTCTCGTCCATGGATCCGCCATTATAATAGTACCAGGAGTTGATACTATTATTGGGGTTCTAGATGTATGGGATGATGAAGATACTGAAGGGTGAGCTAATTGAGATGTTGAAGCTTGTGTTCCCTGGTGGACTACAATATGCAGTGGGGGAGTGGATGGTCGACTTTGCAGATGAGAAGATGAGATGGAGGATGTGAATGAAAGTTCCTCACTGTCAGACTGCTTGGTGTGCTTCTTGGCCCTTTTCCTTTCGGGCAAGGGGAACTGAATGGGTTCAATACCAAGTTTTCCACTTTGCAATCTGGTGAGTGGATGAGATAGGTTGAACTGCGAAGTCGTACTGCTTTGTGACAACTCAGATTTTTGCGGCGAGATCGAGAAAGTCTGAAGTTGATGGATTAGAGACTGGACTTCAGGGGATTCAAGGCTCAATTGTTCTGAGGGTTGATGGGTGTAAGCAGTGGTTGTTAATTCCTGTTCTTCTTGATTACGCGTTGGAGAACCAGCACGCGATCGAGAATGAATAGGAGATTCGGAGGGAGAATTACTCTTGGAATGGCTTGTGATTTTTGGTTTACTTGCCATTCATAGTTAAGGCCCTCCTTCTAGCGCCAAAAATGTTGAGGCCTCGAAAATCGTTGCACCAACATTGGGGAAAACCACCCGGTCCGGACCTTAGTGCAACTCCTTTTCCGTTTGGTGTGGTGGCTCCGACTGGGGATAATGGGACCAGTTTCCCAGCAATAGATGAATGGGATGAATGAATACTTTGTTGATAACAGTAATGGTGAATGAATATCTAAAACTATTGACAGAAATGCAATAAAACTATCCCGGGAATCTATTTGAACATCTAAAGCATAGCTTTTGATGTTCTATATCCAAAAAATACAATTATATAGATGACTGCATTTATATGGACATAGATATTAAATCATTTAAAATGGCTGCACCTAAATAGTTAAGCACATCGATCAAAATAATACTACTAAACTTTAAACATTCATACTATTAACGCATACATGATGAATAGTAAGGCATATCATCTAAACATCCAATAGTGGTATGAGTAAGATTTCCTGTCGTTATGCATGCATACAATTAACAGTAGCAAGAATAAATACACAACAAAATAATATACTCAGAATGAATCTAAACAAAAGATAAAAATACCAGTTGAATAGCAAGTCACTCCCGATATGAATCGCTACGTATGGCTTTCACTTAGATGCATCAACATTCCTCAAATCAACGACAGTAGTTCACAATTGAATTAAGAAACTTTCTTCATTTAAATAAAAGCAGCTGGTCGAGTTTCATAAAAGAATAGAGGCTGAAGCACAATAGTGCAAACTCCAGTCTGTTAAGTCTTATACAAAATTTTACGACCCTTTCTAAATGCATGAAAGGGTCTATAAATACTAATCTAAAATATCTACGAAACAAAAATGCTAATTATTCTGATATCAATAACTTCTTCGTTGCTATTTTCACTGGCAGACTAAAGAGCTGGGTGATGACTCATTCTGTCGGCTGCTTATCTTTAGACCTTAGGTGATGAATGTCGAGCATCGGCTGAACCTCTGGCGGTTTGTTTGTTCGTGAGCTGAGCTGGGCGGCAAATGTGGCATCTTGGATTTCAGGGATCATGTACTGAACAGCATCGGTCAAACATTTAATGGCGGCTCGTTGTTCATAAGGCTTAATGAGGAAATGCCAATATGTTTCTATGCTTAGGCTGTTAACCCCGACAATTAACTTTCCTCTGTTCTCTAACTCTGGGTAAGATAATTGTTCCAATGTATGAGCTGTAATTACCTTTCCGGGTGTACACTGGGTAACAATGTTTGATAAGTAAAGTGTATCATTAACCAGATCAATCAGATTGTTAGAAGTCAATGTGCTCCTTGAAGCTGCCCTTTCTGCTTTCATTACCTGTGTATGCCATTCTGTGAATAATATGTTTTTATGAACTTCAAGTATTTTTGGCAAATTAGAACCTTTTCCTTCTTTTGAATCTTGCCATTCAAGGAGTGCTGTGATAATTTCATCGGCTTGATTCAACTCATCTCTTGCCTTTTCTACTCGATCGCTTACAATTGTGGCTAATTCACAAAGTGGTTCTGCTTGAGCAAGGTATTGAGCCAATATTTTGACTTGCGATATAAGCACATTGTTAACTATCGTTGCTTCTTTTCTGAATTCAATTACCTGCGAATTTCCTTTGAAATTATCCAGTTGTGCTGTAATCTGGGCGATATGCTCATCCTTATTTTTCAATAATTGCTCATTTGCTTCCTTTAATTGTTCCAAAGCCTCTTTCAACTCATTTTGTCTATGGATTGCCGACTGATTGATGCTCTGTTTTTCCTCCTCCCATTGTTTAGTCAATTGCTCATTCATTTGTTGTTGTTGCTCTAACTGTGCCTCGGTTTGTGTCACCTTTTGTTTCATTGCTGCCAACTCTTCTTGTAAAGTGGAAATTTCTTGCTCTCTAGTTTTAAGCAAAAGACTTACCTCTGATGCCTTGTCTATAGTAGCAGCTGAATAGGCTCCAGCATACTGTGAGAGTTTAGTTAGATCATCGGAGGGGTCTTGTTTCTGCTTCCATACTACATTGCCCATGATGGTTGACTCGGGAAAGATAGAAGGTTGATCAGGCCTTTGTCTCTTTCTCGACCGTTTTACTACGGCTTTATATTTTGGGCTGTAGAAGACATTCAAAGGGGGAATATCTTCTACCTGTAGCATGATTTGTTCACTAGGGCTTTTCGGAATAATCTCCACATCTTTTGATTTTGGTGTAGCGCTGGTTATGCTTAAACCCTGAGATAAGGTTTTACCCTGTTCAGTGCTGCTTTTGGGAGTATCAGTGCTCTGCGAGTCTTTATTTCCACCGATGATGGTGCTGAAATGTTGCCATTCCTTTTGCAATTGAGGATTTGTGACAACACTTTTATTAATATCGGTGGCGCTTTGTTTAGACTGGGATTCTTTAAGCAGTTGCTCTTGCTTTTCTCTTTCTCTCTGCTCCTGTTCTTCCCGTTGTTTCTCTACCTGTTTCTTCTCTGCCTGCTCTTTTTCTTTCTCTTTCTGCTTCTTCTTTGCCTGCTCTTGGCGCTGTTTATCTTCCTTCTCTTTCCTCAAGCGTTCTTGTTGTTCTTGTTTCATCTTCTCTTCTCGATGCTTCCTTTGTTGTTCCTCCTGCTCTTTATTACTGGTCTGTATTGTAGCAGGAGGCTTCTCAGTCTGTTGTTTGCCAGGGCCACTTGATGATGCTGCTTGGTCAGTTATTAATAAATCCAGAGGCAGAGTTTGCAACCTCTGTTCTCTGAGTTTATTAAACTCAATTAATCCTTCATCATTGTATTGCCTCTTGGCGAGTTGCATGACCTGAAATATCGATTCAGCTGATTTGAACATGTCATCAAAAATGTCTTCTTTGTGATTAAATAATGCTAATTTAGCATGCTCCAAAGCAGCATATGCTGTTTTCTTTGGATCGAATAGCCTATTGGGCAGGGTAGCAAAATTTAGGGCTTGAATCTTTGAAGCTTCTTTCTCTGCATGTTTTAGATCATTCAGCGTGAAAACCCCACATCTGAAGGGGAAAGTAGGCCAACCCCTTTTCTTCTCCTTTTTAAGAATCTGAGTGGTGCTTTCTGATGTTATTTGGTAAGCAATCTCCCTTGCTAACAGTTTATCGGGGACATATAAAGGAAGCACATGAGGGTTTGCTTGACTTCCGAAAACCCTAATATAAGTGAAATGTTCTTCTCCGAACCAACTACCTACCGCAGGTAAATCAAAAGAAGCAAGGTAGGATATCTTGGGGATAGGCTTGTCAAAAATTGCATAATATACAAGCACCATGAAACCATTGCAAATCTGGTACATGTGGTTTCTATAAGATGGTTTCCACATCTTACGATGATAAATGTGAATGGGCGAGGGGTCCTGCACGGTCCACCTCCAGCCAAGAATAGGGAATTCAGAATTAAAACACAAAGTGTCCAAGATATATGCACTGTAGTAAAAAGGGGGAATTTTTCTTTCACTGACTCTAGAATTGTTCCTGAAATTGATAACAGCTAATGCCAGTTTATCTGATAGAATAGTGGCCCAATCCATAATAACACTATTTACTGCCGCGTCCATGAGAGGAACCATTTCAATGGTGAAAACGGCGGAATCATGTAAACCCCACAATCTACACATCATTATGCCGGCATAACAATAAGGAGAACACAGAGAATCGACTGAGTACTTACCGGAGGATTCATGTTTGTGTTTACTTGGATTCTGCCTCCACTCCTTGATAGGCTCAGATTCGATCGCGTGTTCACTTGCAAAATTTTTCAGAAAAGCGCTATTATATACTTTTTCTGGCATAGGCAAATGATACATTTGCCTCAGATCTTCAGGCTTGAATGACCCAAAAACTCTCCCATCCTTTGTGACGAAAGTTCTATTAGTGAAGGGGATCTCTTCAATTGCCCATTTCACCACGTCAGTATACGGGAGAATTTGCTCTCTAGCTGCAATTCTATGGAGGAACGAGTCTGCCAAATCTTTAATAGTATTTTCCGACTTATCAGATGAATCCGCAGTAGCTTCTTCCTCTGCTTGTGCTGGTTTTTCAGCTTCTATTAAGTCGTAAGTCCCTTGCCAAGTGGTCTTTGCTAGGCCTGCGCATGTAGTGTCGGATATTAAACCTTTCTTACTATTTGGCGTTGATTGTCCTGTGGCTGGTGAGTTTGAAACACTGGCAGCCTTCTTGGACTTTTTCCCCATCATGTTTTGAATCCTCTAGTAGAAATGTATCCTGCAACAGGGAATAAGATCTGGCGTAACACAGAGATAATAGAGAAACTCAAAGATGATAGCCAAATGTAAAAGATTAACGTTGATATATCCAGCTTTTGTGAACGGCGCGGAGACAATCTTTAGGCAAATCTTAGGGCAGGGATTCATTATGTAACCGTATAGGGCCTGCCACCTTTATAAATGCCCATTACTCCCAAATTTGATTCGTAAATCTCTTAAAGCGAGTAGAGGGCGTATGGGCGGCCGGGCGTGAGTGATTATGCCTTAATTACCAATAAATTGGGCCTTCCAATCACTTAACTGGCTTTTTCATTGAAAATTGTGCTTTACCGCATCGCAAGGAAAGAGGGGCACGAATGGCTTCAACAATGGGTTTGAATATCGCTGATCGCCGATTGCGATATCGCATCGGCAAAAAACATATGAGCGTTAAGAATGGTACAAGAGGATTGCCGATTGCCGATTGCGATATCGCATCGGCAGGAAGCATAGCGCATATGTATTCAAAAAAGGAGTGGGGCCGATTGCGATATCGCCGATAGCTTTATCGCATCGGGGCTTTACCATGTGGTGCATTAGGGATACATAAGGGATTTACCGATTGCCGATTGCGATATCGCCGATGGCTTTATCACATCGGGGAAAGGGTGTATGTCATTTGATGCATTGGTTGTTCACCTTTGCGATGTGCGATCTTGCGATAGCTTTATCGCGAAAACTTTATTTGCGCCTTATGTTGTTTCTTTAAATGAAATAAAGCTTTGATATCAATTTTATTTTCTAAGAGGGACCCATTCCATATTCTAATGTTTTTTGAAAAAAGATATTTATGAAATGGGGGGTTGTTTTGCAAGGCACAACAAGTTGATGTAAGTAGCATAGAGCGACCCATCACAGTGGCTGTTCAGTAGACATCACGTATTAAATCAAACTGCTAAGGCCATGAATTACTAATTTAGCAACACATGAGGGAAGTGAATAATGCAAAAAGCCCGGCCAGCAGATGGTTCATATTAAAACTAAGTGGTGAAATACATCAGTTATCAATGAGGCATCTCTGCAGTTTTATGTGAACTTTTCACAACATGAACCATGCAATCCTCAAAATGTTCACAAGGAGGACCATCTCACAAAATCCTGTAGCAGAGTGACAAAACACTTCATTTAATTTCCATAGTAGATTAGTTGCAATTTCACTTTCAATCTTAGTCTTTCATTTAATTTTGTTGCAATTTCATTTTCAGTTTTAGTTTCTTTTAGAACAATGAAGTATTGAATCCCTCAAAATGTTATCACAAGGAGGTTGTTCTCCCAAAATTGTGGAGCAGAGTGACAAAACACTTCATTTACCGGTTATAGTAGACTAGATTCAAGAGCAGGACCAGAATAGTTGCTCACGAAATTTTGATGCAAATCCATATTAACTATTTCAACAAATATTGAGGATGCACAAGCTAGTCAGAAGTTGTAAGACCATTGGCAGTAGGACATTTTTGGTTCGTCATAGATAGTTGCAATCTCATTTTCAGTTTTAATATTTCATTTAAGCCTTGGTTTTGTAATTTATTAGTTAATAGTTGCAATTTCACTCTTAAGTCCTTTTAGTTCATGTTTTGGAAACAATCATAATAGCAAGAAGAGAAACTCTGTTTTCATTTTCTTGGTTAAAACTTTACTTCCAAATCTGTCTTTAAGCACTTTTAACTCTCATTTCATTTCTCTAGAATCTTAGCAGCAGTAGATTTAAGATTTTGTTAAGTACACTGCATAACATTAGGAATTAAAAGATCAAACCCCCAAAAACAACATAAAAATCAAAAACACTGAAGTAGGAAAGGCCATTTAGCACATATAGTGCACTACACTTCATCAGTTTCCGATACCCAGATTGATAATTTATGTAGAGCAATTTAGGACACTAAATTGACCAAATAGGGGTCATAGGGGGTTTGAGGGGGTCATTTAGCCCCCCTCTACGAGGTCTGAGGCAACACCCTGGGGAATTTTTTTTTTGGCCCTATATTAGGTGGGTGGACCTACCTATGGTTTTGTGCATGGGTTTCGCACATGGTTTTGGGCGCGAAGGTTTTCGGTCCATGGTATTTTGTAGATCCGTTCAAGGGAACTATGGCTATGTTCTAATCCAGGGTTAATGGATTGGGGTTTATGGATGCTTCAACATGTATATATCTGTATTGTAACATTTAAAGGGACATAATGAAAAATAAATCTCGTAGTCCCGGTTTTGGGATCCAGGGGAAAATCTCTGTGTATGTTTATTTTATGTGTTATGCTCTCACCTTTGTTTATTTTTTGATTTTAGAATTCGTTTGCAGGTAATTTCTGTACGGGGTTAAAACCTACACTACAGACTTCTTATCAAACCATCTCTTGATACAGTTCTGGTGTAGTGTATTTTTTTTTTCTTTCATCCTTTCTTTTTGAAGTTGGCAGAGTGTATCCATCCTACGCTGAACTAGCTGGTAAGGCTTGCCTTCGAATTATTGAGATAGATGAATTGCAGGCAAGTATATATTGGGTGGTAGGATGGACTCTTTACCATAGACCAGGAAGTACAGTGAGGTATTCAGAGATGGTTTGGGTGTTACATAGTTAACCCATATTTAATTCACCAGGGCGGAATGCTAGTTGTGCTGCTTATAGTAAACGATATTTTTGATTATGTAGATAAGGCTTTTGTTCGTGGATTCTGCGAGATCGTTTCCCTGCAGGTAGTAGTTAGATGAGTGTTTCAGCACAATACCATTTTATAATGAAAAATCATAAAGTTTCAAGGACAAAAAGTAAGTTGCATTATCAAACACAAGTGATACCGGAACACTAAAGCGTGAGATGATGTTCTGTTCGAGGAAGCTCATGACCTCTTGGTCGTTCACTTGATTGAGCGGAATTTCTTTTGTCCATCATGTAAAGTAATAAGTTGATGTCAGAATGTAGTGGTTTTGTTTTGACAAATGTGGGAAAATTTCCCCAATGATGTCCAAGCCCCATTGTTGGAACGATTCGGTCACTGCAACAGGGTGCAGTGGGGTTGCTGACCTTCGTGTTCTTCCAGTGCATCGCTGAAAGACCAGAAACTTATGGGCATAAGCATGTGCATCCTTGAATAATGTGGTCTAGTAGAAATTGGCTCGCATAACTTTGTGTGCAGTGGTATTTCCTGCAAAGTAACCCCCGATGGGTCCATCACATAGATCTTGTAGTACCTACTCTGATTCATATGCCTCCAAGAACCTGAGAAAAACTATGTTGTTGTGCTTCCTGTAAAGCACTCCTGGCACTGATTGGTATGCTAAATATTTGAGGCGCAAAGCCCTCTTCATATAGTCCTTATCATCAGGATGGTTGCGTCCATACCGTGGATTCATTATATTAGATATGTATATGTATATAGGTCCTTGATTTGCAAGTCTCCTGATAGTGTTTTTCCTCATCCTTGCAAAAGCTCGTAAAGCATCTCAACCATCACTCCTCGTTCTACCTTCATGCTTTAGGGGGCATTTGTTACACAGTATTTTGTCACACCTCCTGCACTTCCATGTGACATACCCCGAAGTGCCTAAAAAATGACCATAAAGCAGTGTACTCTTTCATATATACATCTCGAATACTCCCTAAGGCATTGATTGGAAAATGCCTTGAGCTTCCCCTGAAGGAAATAACTCGTAAACCCTAATTTGAGAATCATCGCTCTTATGAGTCTAAAACCGCGATGGTCACCTGCTGTATTATACTCGACCCACGATGGCATCACTCTGTTTACTTTTATACCCATGATGATCCCAAAAAGGCAATTTTCCCAAAGAGGATGAGAAGCTTCATGATCTAGAAGCTTCGAGAGTGGCGATCTGGAGGTGTTTCAATGTAGATGAGGTCGAGTTCTCCCAACTTGACCTCTTGGTCTTATCTCTATGAGCTACCTCCTTGAAATGAGGGCCTACTCCTATCTTTGGAGAGATCCTAACTCATTTTTTCTACCTATATATTTATCCTCTCCCATTCCCAAATGGTTGGTCTATGCCTATTTGCACCCTTATGCTAAGATTGTGCCTATATGCTACTCATTTGACTTGGAGAAGGAGTGCTTGGAGAGCTTATCTTGGACCTGGATATTAATTCAAGGAGAGCCTATCAACATCAAGGCTTGGTTGTATGCTTCCCTTTATTTTCTATTAATATACAACTGCTGGTTCATTTTCCCTAAATGTGTATGCTCATGTATCATTTAGCTTAACATTCCTTGATCAGTTAAGTAGGTTTCTTTTGAATATACCATTTGTATTTGCATGCCTTGTTGTGTCTTGATCTCTTGTGCATGAGCATAAATGTTGAGAGTAGCAAGAACGAGCCCGTGATGCAAGTGATTTAAGGTTTTCAACAAAGGATATCGAGATATCATCAGAACGCAGTAGGCCATCTTCTTCATCTCTCTTTTCAATTGAAACTTAGGAAAGTATCTAGTAGATTGTCACTTTGTTTTCTAGACCCACTCATTGGGCTAGAGGGATCATCTTTGTCTGCAGAGAGGATTTACCTAGAAAACAAACATGTACCAAGATTGACAAACTTCAGATCTTGTTCTGTTCCCAAGTTGATTAGCTCGTGCATCATGGTGGAAATATGGGTTTTGTTGTTCCTCAACCCCTGAAATCATTCTTATGAGTCATAAATCTTTTCTAATGATTCCACTCCCTTAGCGACGAGGTGGCCTTTCTTGCTATCAGCTTTTGCTTGTAGAGATCGCTCGTGGTCGTCTTCATCTATCGTTGCTTCCTTGAAGGTGTCAGCATTGGTCATGAAATGCAGTATCTGTTGATCATCATCAAACACGTGTAAGTTAGTTATGTTATCTGGGATAGATGGTCTATATAAAATTTCAATAGTCAATCTATCCCTAATCGGTGACATCCTAGAGGTTGCATTTTCGAGAGCATTGGAAGATGCATTACGCGTATGTGGTACAATAGTGATGTTAAATTCTTGGAAGTTAGAGATTTGTTACCATACCTCTTGTTGGTAAATTTTGAGATGTGGTGATAAACAGTGAATCGTGTTGCGTACCTGCCATACCACTATCTCCGAATCACCTACCATTTTGAGTGCGAACATGTTGAGGCTAATGATTTATGCAAGCCCAAAACGAGTGCTTCATACTCAACAATATTGTTCATGCACTCAAACTCCAAGCGGCTCGAATCAATTTCTTGTAGTTTGGGTCAATCAAAACACGCCTGGCTCTTGAGATGTTCTATGCCTTTGATCTGTTGAAATACAGGGTCCACAACGCGTTTGTACAAGGACTGTTCGATGCACTTGCACTACTGAAACTGTTGTTTCTATTGCTACTGCTGCTATTGTTACAATGTACTACACATGCTTCATTTCCATAAGTTGAGAAATGAAGGAGACTCAACTGCGTGTCTAGTGGGGTTGGAGCTGGCTGTGCGGGATAACACCCCAACGTGTTTCTAGGAGGCAGTTTCTAAACAATTGTTTTGCGAAGGCCAATAGTTCATTTTTTCCATTAATGGGAGTGACATTGTGCCTCATATACCTCTGAGATAACACTCGGATTTGATTATTTTTACCCTTGTATGGAAGTCACATATGCGACCAGTCCATAGAAAAATATACATTCAACTTGCTGGACCAATCTCTGCTGAGTAGTAAGCCATATGCTTCTGGTATGTCCACAACAACAATGTTGATGCATTGGTGGATTCGACCATTGTGAGATAGTCGGATGATCACGTCTCAAAGTTCACCAATGGCTAGTACAGATGTTCGATCAAGTTAGATGATTTGCGCGGATGTCTTGCTCCATTGCAGATTGATCTTCTTGGAAATGGACAATAGGATGACGCTGGCTTCCGTGCCAGAATCAACCAAGAAGTTGTGAACATTACAACTGAATATTTCAAATGAGAGAAGGAATGGGGGGAAACCAAAGTTTGCTTCTTCCATCCAGAGTGTGTTTAGCATAGTTGAAAGAGATCTGGGAGGTGTGCTTTCTCCCTTGTTGGTAGAGGCTATGATGTCCTTTGTTGTCTGTCCCAGTGTGTGCAATGGGATGTCCCGCTGTTCGCTCGAGCTTGCTTCATGTGATCCACAATGTTGTAATCCAGAGGGGGTAGACTCACCGAGGTGTCTGGGGTAAGACTGGTGATTGTGTTGTCCCTTGAAGTATTCTACAGTTTGCTACTCATGGACGTACTCTTGTCCGCCACTGTCTTCCCAGGCTTGCTTTGCATTTTTTGCTTTGGGAGGGCTAGTGGATCAACTTTCCTCATTAGCAGTCTCATCTTTTCTTGCACTTCCACAACTATAGGGGGAGACCCCTTACTCTTGAGATTGTAACAATCATTTTGATTTTGGGGTTGTTTCTCGGTGTTCATCTTCAGCGCTACTTGCGTGCACTTATACATGTTTGCCACATGCCCAGAACTTGATGCCTCCTCGGGTGCAAAATATTCGTCATTATCTTTATCTTCCAACTATTCCTGCATACTATTGTCCATGTCAAATGTGTGACTGTATACTGAGTCTGCAACTTGCTTCTAGTATGAACAAGAATTCTCTAAGTGACCATCTTCATGAAATGAATAGAATTCGGGTTTCGTGCACTGTTCGAGCTAGAACACAGAGCTCTGCGTAGTTTTAGTTGGGAGATGATTGCTGCTTGATGACATGCTTCCTTGTCTTTGTCTGGGTGGATGGTTTCTTGAAGATGTGTCTGTTTTTCACTGTTTAATTTCAAACACTTCTGATGTCAATTTCCTGATGAGGTGAGTTAGGGTTTCAATATCGCTTGTTTCCTTGTCTCTAACTTTTCTCGCCATCGCCTGGGAATTCTTGCTCACGTCTCTGGAGTCTTTGTTGGATCATCATCCTTGATGAATCCAATCATGTGAAGGTCTTTCTCAAAAGTAATTACCTCTTCGCATTTTTACAATATTGTTGGTTTCAGAACTCACTTAACAAACTGTGCAATGTTGGTCGATAGTGCAAACATGTAGTAATCAACAGTGATGTAGTCATGAGGTTTCTTGTCTACTGCAAACTTGTTCAATATGCATAGAAACCTATGATTGAAGTATTTTACCTTTTCTTTCCCCTCCATCGTTAGGCTTCCCAATTCTTTGAGCAACATGGTTTGGGTCTTGTCGTCAGCAAATTTTTCAAGAAACATGCATTTGAACACACCCCAGTTTTGTATGGAGTCGATAGGAAGGCTATGATACCATGTTGCTGCACGGTCGTCCAAGGTACATGGAAACAATCTACATGCTATCTCATCGTATTGTACCTCAAGGGTCTGTAACTGCAAGTAGAAGTTGTCCAAATGGCCTTCTCCCTTCACTGTAATGTCAGGGTTGAACTTGACGCTCATTCTCTCCGCTCGCTTTGGCATCTTGTGCAAAAGACCCGGGAGAGCCAATGGTCCTTGAGTCATCCATTCCAAATTTTTGTCAACCATATCTTCTTCTTCTTTGTCCTCCTCTTCTTCAGAATTTGACGGTTCTAGCTTTGAGACTGTTGGTTTGTCTCTGCCTCCACCTCCTGTACCAGAGTCTGAGCCCAAGATCACGAGGGTGTCTCTTTCTCCCTGTCAAAAGATCAGAGGCTTCTCTCCATCTTCAATAGATTCTGCTAGACCTTCAAGTGTGGCAAGAACTACTTATTCCATTGATGTTAAAACAACCCTTATGGGAGTGGTTTTTGGCTTCCTTGATGCGTATGGAAGATGTTGTATTCCTGGGATCATTCTGACAGATTTCAGTCCTGGGAGGTGAGAAGTAACCAACTGAAAAGTTACACGTAGGTCAGAGGAAGTGTGAGTTACTGCCTTGACTAGATGGTTGCTAAGTGAGAGTGAGAGAAAATTCAACCATAAACAACTGGTGGCCCTCCTTCTAGCGCCAAAAATGTTGACGGTGTTGGACCCACCAACATTTAGGGATCACCTCGGTATGAAGTCCCAACTAGACTTCACACTATTTCGTGTGGGAGTCCCATCTAGTATGATGACCTGGTTTCCATTATCTTAAATGTTTTCCTTAGCTCTTGCTTGTCAACACATGAGAGTGGTCTACTTCATCTTCGAGTAGTGAGGCTCGTGTGATTGGTGATTGATAGTGTTACTTGTGTCAAGGTTATTTCACTGGAGAGAGAAAGGGTGGAAGTGAGTCCCAAGTCAGATGGGAGGAAACCCAACTCTGTTACGAACACACAACACAACAAGATGTGTGTACCTTCCAGAGGAGGAATCCACTTAGATGTGACAGTCACAACATAGAAGGGAAGATAGCACACACGACACTCAACAGGAAATTCGTGTGAGTGCGACTGTTGTTATAACGAGTTTACATGAAAGGTTATATTGTATGTCTAGGAGGTAACCAACATAGGTAGGACAACATTAACAACTGATACAACACATTTTCATTAATATATATGTATTAGAACAATTGAATGAAACCAAGTGTTAAACACAGGTTAAAGAAACATGCATTAAAAATGTTCAAGATGAATATTACAAACAGTTACAACATGTGTGAAAATGTGTTGGTATGTTACCAGACTTCTGAATTAAGTGAAATTTCAAAGGCACATTGATACACCATACATCATTAACCTCGTGGACAGGGCGTTGGAGCCACTGCTTACTCCTCAAAGAAAAGATTACAGACTCTCAAGGCTATGTGGCAAGAGCCAAGGTGAAAATTCCTTTGCATGTACAAATGAGGGGGTATTTATAGCCAAGGGTGAAACTAACCCTTGTGATTGCTCGAATTCCCTCATGACTGTTTGACTTCCATGAATTTTCAAATTACATGAATCCTCAAATTACAAGTGGGTTTCTTGGACTTCCATGTTACATTACATCAATTGAAAATAGTATGGCCCACAATAGTGATCTGACAGACACGACTCGACATGACAGTGTTGGTATGTTCATGTTGCTACTGGTGTATATGTCGAACTGCATTATTGCTGAGTAATGGAAGTTGTCTTGTTGGGGCCTAACCTAGGTTCGGAGTTAATTAGCCAAACAAATCCCTACACTACTGGCCCTTTCGGCAACAACCCACGGTGCGTGGACTGAAGTCTCACCCAAAGCAGTATGGTGGGATGCTGGAACCAAGTTTCCGCACCCTTGAGATGTCTAAGGGGTCAATTTAGTCCAATTGTGAATGCCTTCACATAGGTCACTTCACGCACTATCCTAACCTACGATACCTTCGCGATCTATTATAACCGCCTTTGCGCAGCCCTCACCAGGGGCTAAGAGGATTTCACGCTGCTAGGGCGGTGATCTGCGCTATTGTCCCAAGTTACACCGCGTATCTTACTTATCTTCCTGCAATTGTTAGTTACTTTGCGTAACCTGATACTTTATCATATATTCACTTAATCAGCACAATCATATATGTTTACACATCATAAGACAATAAAGAATGCAATTCATACCCAATATTCTCAATGCATAAAACAAGAAATAGATACACAGAATTGATGCGAAACTTCTCTTTATTAATGCTTCAATGGTTACAGACTCGACTCACCCTGTGCACTCAGCTGTAGGGGTCCATGCACTCAGCTGCGGACTACTAGGCCTCTGCACACTTAGTTGCAGAAACTTCTCCTATTCTACGACCCAAAGACTCTACTCTACACTTTAGATAAGACTCAATTCTTCATCCTTCATTCTTCTATCACTACTTTTTTTACGACTTAGAGCCTCGCTCTATTTATACAATCCCATGGTCTGCGGACCATGGGTAAATCTTTAAAGCCGACATTACAATACAAAATTAAGGGCGGACAACCCTATGACTCATGTACAAACTTCGTGCTCCGTGCCCACAAAATGCGGAGCCTTTACATCAGATTTACATATTTTGACCAAAATCTAGGCTTTAAGCCCCAAAACTTCCCTTAGGGGATTCTGCACCCAACAGGCCCCTAACAGAAACATTGTGACTCACCCTCGAGTCACTCTGTCGGTGTGGAGATCTTCATGTGAAGACCACCCAACTCTGCCTGGACCGTTGCAAGATCAACATCGCACTAAGTAGCTGCCTGTTGTACTTCCTGAACCCGTTGTTCAGAGACTGCTGTAGTTGAACTACTGCCATACGCCTGTTCCTGTGTACCCTGCATCTACATGAGCTTGGCTTTGATAGAGGCTGTGATGACAAAGGCCTCATTGATCCATGGTTATACACCTGCCTTCAAGACAAATTCCTTGTGTCGCGCAACATCCACCTGCTCCTTGAGCGCTTTTGCCTGTTGCATCCGTGCGAGCCTTTGCATAAGGGACACCATCTGTGTGGTCCCTTTTATGTCATCATACTATTGTTGCAGCTCACGTGCCTGTGTTTCCAGGTGTTGTATGTTTGGGTCCTCCTGTAGAGTGGTGAGGACCTCGAATGATTCTTCAAAAAGTTTGGTGCAGTCCTTAACTACACTACTGATCTTCGATATTCCTGCTGTAATGGCACTGGCACGTTGCTCTTTCACCTCTAGCAGAGTTGAAGGCTACTCCTTCAATTTTAGCTCATATATTTGAAGGTTCCGCTCTAGCTAAACCTTAGCCATCTATTCTTTGGCCTTGCACACCCCTGCTGCTAATCTACAGATGCACGCCTTTGCTGGTGCCTTTGCGGGGATGGCCAACTCAGGGACCATCTAGCACGCTTCCTTGACCACCTACACTAGCTACCTGTTTTGTGTGACAACCTCATCGCGCTGTAGGCTTATTTGTTCCATATTAATTCGTTGCTTTCTCATCACCTGGAGTGCACGATTCTCACTGGCTCGTAGTTTTGCAGTCACTCCATCTTGCAGAATATAGAGCATCTCTCGTACGAGCGCAACCATGTTTATCCCAACTCCCTTCAACACACTGACCATAGGCCTATCGGCCTCATTTTCTATAACCAATGCCCCCTTTGGCAAAACTATAGCGTTGGTCATGCGAGCGCGCAACATTTCCTCAGCCACAGTCGTGCCTACTACGAGGCTGGTCGAAAGAGTACCAGCCTGAGGAGTGTGCACCTACAACTCCTGTATCTCTGCCTTGAGGGTCCCCAACACCATCTAATTTTCCTCCGTGAACTGTTGGAGGGCCTTGTGGTGATGTCCCGCACCGTTTCCCCTATATCATGTAGATCCCCCTCAATGAGGGTGATCGGTACGAAAGAATTCTTAGAGGCCTTCGAATTCTTCTACTGCCCTACTTGTTCTCTCAGGCACTGCATTTCTAGCTCTGTGGATGTTGTCTGTGGGTTCGTGCCACCTTCCTCTGTTTCAGGCTTCTGTTCAGGCGAGGGCAACTTCTGACCCTCATGCTCCTTCTCTACTACTGCCTTCGCAGTGTCCCGCGCCACCTGCGCCTTTGCTGTTGCTGATTTGTTCCTTCTCTTCTTTGGCAACTGCACCATCCACAGTTTTTCCTCCTTCTTCCTCCGTGCAGCAGACCTTTCTGCTTCCATCACAGAGCTGGCTAGAGTGTGCCACTCCAGTGGCCACGACTCAAGAACGACAAATATGACATCATCTATGGCCAAGTAGGGGAGCTCGTTCCATTTCTTTGCTTGCACGCCCAGATATATATGTGATGGAAGTCTACTTTGAACTCTGCAAAGCTCTACAGACTATTATAGACAATGGGTGATAACCATGGCTTATGGTTAATCCCCATTCTAATATTCATCTCCATCAACACCTAGAATATCTTGTTGTTTCTGATCCTCTGTGCATCTTTGGTTGTCCACAGCAAAGAGTACTTCGCTGCTTCTAGAAGATCCTACACAATCGTGGGGAATTGGCTGTCCTCAGGAAGTTCCCAAGCCACCAGCACTATGTATAGTAGAAGCCATGCATAGTGGAAAGTCTTCCCCTATTCTTGTGCCTCGTGGCAATTCTCCAGGTGTTAGCGCTCAAATCTGCCTTAGGCTGAAATAATGCAAGACTCAAGGCCACATCAAACCACGCTCAGCCTCGTAGCTAGCTCTACGAGGATAGGAGAGGGCTCTCTCCTGGTAAAACTCAGCAAAAGGTAATCGAAAAGGCTCTAGATGACCGAATTGATGACTGATTTTAGGCTAGGTATTAAGTACAAAGAGTTTAGGATTGATTTTTCATGATTTTGTTGAAATCAAGGGAAAGGCAATTTTGGGTGCGGGGATGAGGCACAGTTTTTGCAGAGGTCCACTTGGGGAAAGATAGGCAATTGTTTTGATGCCTTAAAGTAGGTGAGATGGATAGATCAGGCCGGTGAGAGGCTAAGGAGAGAAAGGGGTCTCAAGGATTCTCCTTAAACTGAAGAAAACATAGAATATTAAACAAATTTAAAGGCAGAGCATGGCAATTTCATGGATTCTACCTTAACACTTCATTTTCTTAATAAGAGAAGATTCAATA
>APFE031238789.1:13201-23461 GCA_000404065.3 Pinus taeda
TATATACCTGAATCTCTTGCCAATTTGTGATGTGCCTAGGGTCATACACTATTATTTCTTTAAAAGGGAAACATGGAATACATTGTGAACCTAAATGTGACTGGGTAGCACTACTTGATAAGCCACTGGTCCTATCCTATCTAGAATCTGGAAAGGACCATAGAACCGGGGGGCCAGATTGGCACATTTCCCCCATCTTAGTGTGCTTTGCTTTGGTTTAATCCGCACATATACATGATCTCCTACCTAGAACTCCCGATAGGTTTTTTTTATCAAAATATTCTTTTTGCCTCTCCTGATCGGCCTTCAAATTTTTCCAGACCTTTTTCATGGTCCTTTCCATTTCCTTGAGAATATCCAGTCCTAATATCATTTTGTTCTCAATACTTTTCCAATTTGAAAGGATGGTACATTTTCTTCCATAGAGTACTTCAAAAGGAATCATTCTCAGTGACTCATGATAGCCATTGTTGGAAGAAAACTCTACAAAATATAGGTACTCTTCCGATTTCTTGGGTTGATGCATCATGTACATACGCAACATGTACTCTACCACTTAATTAACTCTTTCGGTTTTTCCATCGGTCTGGGGGTGATAAGAAGTGTTGAAGTGAATTTGTGTGCCTAACCCTGTGAATAATGCTTTCCAAAAAGTAGAGGTAAACTTAACATCCCAATCTGATATTATGACTTGAAGCATGACATGCAGCCTGAAAATCTCTTTCATAAATATATCTACTATTTGGGCTATTTAGTATGTGGACTTGACAGGTATAAAATCAACAGTCTTGCTCAGTTTGTCTACCACAACCATAATCGAATCATTTTTTATTTTTGATCTTGGTAAACCAGTTATAAAATCTAAGGTTATTGTATCCCATTTCCATTCAGGGATGGGTAGGGGATGTAGTAACCCAGCAGGATGCAGGTGCTCAGCTTTGACTTGCTGACATTCCAGGCATTTGGCTAAATATTCTGCAATGTCCTTCCTCATACTAGGCCAATAATATTTTTTCTTCATAGCAGAAAAAAGCTTTTGATAGCTTGGGTGAGGAGCATAAGGACTTCTATGAAATTCATCTAACATAATTTGCTTTATTGACAATTTATTAGGAACATAATACGGTTTCTAAACCTCAGCAAATTCTCGAAGTTAATATTGTACTCTTTTTTCTCTTTATAATTTTTTGTAGATTTAACTTGTTTCCAGAGATAGCTATATTCAAGGTCCTTCTGAGCTTCTTCCTTTATTTTCTCAGCAAAATTGAATTCGACTTGACTAAATGAAATCTTGTAAATATTATGCAGCTTCCTACTTAATGCATATGCCACTGGGTTCTCTTTTCCCTTTAAAGGTTTGATTTCAAAATAAAATTCACTTAAGAATGCAGTCCACCGAGCTTGGCGTGCGTTTAAAGTGGGTTGGTTAAAAAAACTAGTTAAGTTGTTGTGGTCTGTTTTGAGCAAAAATATTTTCCCTAGCAAATAGTGTCACCATACTTTTAAGGCGTGAACTACGACAATTAACTCCAAATCATAAGCAAAATATTTCTGTTCATGCTCTTTTAACTTATGAGATTTGTAAGAAATAATCTTATCGTTCCACATTAAAACTCCGCCTACACCCTCTTTACACACATCTGTACAGACTATGAAATCTTCCTCGGGGTTTGGAATCTTTAATACCGACACAATGGTGAGTAAATGCTTTAATTTTTCAAAACTTTCTTGACGGTCTCTAGACCACTTGAAACTTGTTACCTTTTTCTACAAGGAGGTAATTGGATAAGCGACCATAGAAAAATCCCTTATAAATCTCCTATAATAACCAGCAAGGCCCATAAAGGAGCATATATCTGCAACATTGGTTGGAACAGGCCAGTCCATGATGGGAATTTGGATGAAGATATTAATATGGAACAACTAGAAGGTTTTGTACAAGTTCTCAAGAAAATATTAGTTTGCAAGCTCAAGAAATCATTGTATGGCCTGAGGCAGTCCCCCAAGCAATGGTACAAGAAGGTTGACTCCTTCATGGTGAGCCAGAACTTCACTAGAAGTGAGTATGATCATTTGTCTACTTTAAAATTTTTTATGGCATATTCATTATCTTAGTCTTGTATGTTGACAACATGCTTATTGCGAGAAAAATCATGGAAGATATCAATAGATTAAAGGCTCAACTTTCTAGGATGATTGATATGAAGGATCTTGGAGAGGAAAAACATATATTGGGAATGGAGATACATAGAGACAAGAAAAATGGAAATTTATGGTTATCACAACAGGAGTATGTAGAGAAAGTACTTGAAAAGTTTGATATGAAAAATGTGAAACTTGTTAATGTTCCATTAGCTTCCCATTTTAAGATTTCTTTGAGTTTGAGTCTAAGAACTGACGAACAAAATAAATATGTCTCATGTTCCATATGCAAATGCGGTAGGAAACTTAATGTATGTGATGGTATATACAAGACCTGAAATTCCACATGCAGTTGGAGTTGTCAGCAGGGTCATGGAAAATCCAGGAGAAGAACATTAGTGAGTAGTGAAATGGGTGCTTCGGTATTTGAGAGGCACAAATGACCTTTGTAGCATCTTTAATGGTAGTGAAGGTTCAATCTGTGGATATGTGGATGTTGATTATTCAGGTGATTTGGACAAGAGGAGATCTACTGCAAGACATGTCTTTACTCTTGCAGGTGGACCAATTAGTTGGATGTCAAAGCTTCAAGAAACCATTGCTTTGTCTACTACTGAAGAAGAGCATATAGTTTCTTCAGATGCCTATAAAGAAGTAATCTGGTTGAAAGGTATACTTGATGAAATTGGAAGGATGTAGGAGAAATTGAATATATTATGTGACAGTCATAATGTTATTCATTTGGTTACAAATCCAGCTTATCACAACAAGACTAAGAACATTGAGGTAAGGTACCATTCTGTAATACATGTGATGGCTAGAGGAAAAGTAGCTCTCAGGAAGGTCCATATACAAGTAAATCATGTAGACATGTTCACAAAGCCAGTTTTACTAGAGAAGTTGCAGTGGTGTTTGACTTCTCTTGGCTTGCAAAAGAGATGATGAATGGGCATGGGCAAGGGATTAGGAAAATTGTTGTCAACGTGGATATTATTAAATAATGACAACAATTGATGTTAACAATGTAATTATTGGAGTAAATTTAGTTTTACTGTTGAGGCAGTTGTGTAACTATAAGTAGTTATGTAAAGAAGTACTTTTATTAAAATGGTGATTGCCCGAGAGGCTTGATGTAACTTGGAGAGTCATATTTTGACCTGAAGCAATAAGAATTCCAGTCCCTTTCCCTATGGAGCTTTCGTTCACACAATTTCAGGGTTTTACCACGTAAATATTTTGTGTTTCTTGTTGTGTGATTCAGTTTCCAATTCTTGTGTATTTCTTTCTAGCAAAAATTTTAACAGGCTCAAATACCAACATTTATATCAAATCCAAAGATCTACTGACATACAATTGTTTTCAAGCCCATATAAGCATTCCATCATCCACTTATCATTTCTCAATGCTATAATTCCAATTGAGCTGATGATTAATGTTGATTCCAAGGCATTTGTATCAAGGAACTTCCTCCAAATAGTTCTTATTATCAATAAAATTGTCACCAATATTGTTTGTTATAAAAGCAATTCAAAGTCATATTCATAAAAAAAGTTTGAAGTGGGTAATAAAGTGTTTCCTTCTATAAAAGGTGATTTTGTCTATATGAAAAAGTTAATCACACTTTATAGAGCGATGTTACAAACATTCTTCAATTGAAGGAAAAAATAATATTTAAGTTAAAAAATTAAATTTTCTATAAGGTTTTGATGTTATAAATATTGATTTATTATGATTCATTGAAAAATATGTTTAAAAAGAAAAATTTAATAAAGGATTTCAAAGAAACCTTTAATATTAATGAAAATCAATTATGAATATAGGAATAAAAACTTTAAATATGATATGACGATAAATATCACAGAGTGGAAAAGACCTATTAACATGCATTTTTTTCCAAATATGAATGACCACATTTTGCAAATGGTGCATATCGTCAAATCAACATTTAACATGGATTATGATTATATGAATTACCGACATTTTCTTACAGGATAATATTTTTTTTGTGTGATTTTCTTTTTATTACAACATTGTTTTTTGTATATTCCCTGATGGGGATGGGATAGATACTGATGGGGTTCAGGGGTGATCCTACCACCCTATCGAAGAGACGAACATTTATGATCAGGGGTTGTGGCTTGCCCCATGCATGCACAAGCACATGAGGAACAAAGACAACCTTAAATACATGATGTGTGGAGGAGATTCTTAGTTTGAGCACCTACACAAGAGGAGAGTGACTGAGCAAGAAAGGGGGAGGAGTTTATGCCCCCATTGTAGGAGGGAAATTCTACATTTATTTCTAGTTGTGGAGGGCCTTCTCTAAGTGTAGATCAAATTTCCCGAGAAACAGTTTTTAGAAATTTGAAAAAGCCATCTTATGGTTGTGGGACTTTAACTAGTTGTGTGGGATTAACGTTGACTGGGGAGCGAAGAATTTTGAAGGAGATACAGAGGTGGTAAACCATTGTAAATTGTCGATGGATATTGGTTCTCCCAACCCCTTAGGTATCGATCATCCTGTTCATGGTATCAATGTTACCCTTCCTTTTGTATGTTAATTGGTATGAAATTGCATGTATTAGCTCTCAATTTCTAGTTTTCTCTGTGGTGGAATCTCTCTTTGACAGGTTGTTGGAGAACCTTCTTTTTAGTCTACTTGTAAGTATTGTGTCTTGTACTCTTATGTGTGTTCCTGTTGTCTTTTGTAATTTTTATAACAAAGGTGGTTCTATACTTGGTGGGGTAATAACTTTCGTCTGGGTGTGGTTTTTGTTTTATGTATTGAGAGTTATAGGTTGTAATTTATTTTTTTCCCAACTTTATTGTGTGTCTATATTTCTATAGTTTGTTCCTATCTTGGGCATGTGTCTTGATTATGAGGATAGTGATTGTTTTCTGATAGTGGGTCTGTTTAAGCCTAATATAATTTACGTTCCTATGTCTCTATGTATTTTTGCGATAATTCCAAGAGTGTCATCCTTGTGTGATATGTTGCCTATACAACTTATACCCAATAGGAGTTAGGTGGTGGAAAGGGCTTTCAAGGTTGAAACCAGACACAATCACATGCATAAGAAGTTGTTGGGGCTTTTCATGCAATTTTTCTCCCTTACACACATCATGAAATCAAGAACTTAGAATTTGTGGTTAACGCAAAGTGGAAAGCCTTTTCTGATTGTGAGATCTTTGAAGAGGTCTCCAAATGAGTTACTAGCCCTAGTCACACATGGGGATGAAGGAAACAATATCTCAATTTTATAACATTCCATTGGAAGATGAAGATATTTCTCGGCATGGTGTTAAAGGATAAATAGGTGAAAAGATACAATGTATTTTCCTCTTTGGATGAAATCAATAGAACATTAAGAAATCAATGTTTCTTTTTGGATAGACTTGATGCAAGGCTAGAACATTTGGAAGACCACATTCAAAGTGAATCCAATCCTCCTATTCCCCTTAGATCTAGTAAAAATGACCTAGTTGTGAGAACACCTTTGGGAAAATTCCCCTCTTGCAAACAATTGTAAATATTTCATGTATTTTGATTATAAACTGAAAGGCTTGATAATTGGGACACAAATTCCATATTTAAGGAAGGAGATTGCTTGGGATTTGAAGGAGATTTGACTGGTTTCATGACAATCATTGAAGGGCCAGAAAGTGTTCCTTAAATAGACTAGTGTTATAAATTAAATAAGTGGGAAGGGAGGAAAAAAAATGCCATGTCTGGCTTGGACAATTCCATAATTCAAATAGGAAAAAATTAAGGACAGGATGCACTAGAAAAGGGGACATGTGAATTCAACCAACAGGAGAGTGCGTTAGGGACTTGACACAACAACATCTGCACCACAACTCAGAAAATACAGAACCACTGTGACTAAGAAGGAAATAAGGGTCGACAGAGAATATACACGTGCACAACTAAAAATGGTTGCAACTTCATAGTGGAGATGATTATCACACTCCACCCAAGGGAAAACAAGGATTCTCTTGGGGGGGATGACACCCCGTGCAATAATCAAGAGAGGCGTTCATTAAGAGGGAATTCATAGGTAGTGAAGGGAGAAAAACAAAAATAACGATAGACAACAGAGAAAGAATATTAGGGAAAATAAGACAAAGGAAGGAAAATAATCGGGGGGAGGTTTGCAGAAGCATTGGTTCCATTGTAGAGAAGGAACGAAAGCATAGTTCAGGAGGAAAAGAGCACATAGTTATGTGTCACTAATAGAAGTAAAGGAGAATAGTAAACATTCAGTTGAGAATTGGGAGACGAAATAACATCTCCAAGTGAGGATAGTAATCTCTAGATTCCCTGTAAGACATGAGGGTGGAGATGGATTTCTCTAGATTCCATTGACATCTTGGGTGGAGACATATTCGTTGGATTCCTTATAAGGAGAGTTATTCAACCTTCCTTTCTTGTTTTATAGTTCATACAATGGGTTATCGATTCCCAGGAATGGGTTGAACAGTTGTGTGAAATAATATTTTGAGAGTGGAGGTGATAAATATTTATACTCCCTCATTCAGTTTTGGGTGGAGCTGAGCTTTTGGATTCCCTTATTTGGCTTGTAACGGTAGAGTCATATTTTCTTATTGAATTAGTTGAAGGGCTAAGGTGGTGGACCTTCGGATTCCCCAATGAGATGTTGACTATAAAAAATAGTTGGTGGGTGGAGGTAGATTGTCCTCTAGAGTCCCTGTTTTAGTTGGCAATTTTGGTTAAATCCCTTAAGAACTCATCCTCAATATTTTGAATCTATCTCGGGGATGATTACTACAAGAAAAACTTGGCTAAAGTGTGTCTAAGGTTGGGTGGAGATTTTAAGTCCCATTCTCAATTACCTAGACCAATCTAACAAAGATAAGTTTCTGCCCATGAATCACATGTTATAAATGATTTATGCTTGTGTAATGTACTGATTTATTATAGCTTGCAAAGTTAAGAAATGAGACATTATTGTTAAAATGAACATTGTTGCTTTAAACGCATGGATAACGAATGGTTTAAGTCTCTATGTTGGCCTAAGGCCTATATTTATATGGTTTCAATGTGTTGGTTCAATGCATGTGATATGTCAAGAAGTGTGATTTTCTATCTGCTTAAGGAAGGTTAATCCCCTTTATATTTCTTGAGTAAATGGAAGGGTTTCCTATATGTATCCATGGACTTGTTTTCTTTTTATTATTAGTCGAGAGGCCTATAGCTTAGTGGGTTGTGATGATATCAAAATTTATCAAAAGGGGCCATAATGAAGATGAATGGGTAGGCTTTGTTGTATGTGTTATAGACTTGAAAGAAATGGTTGTCTATGCCCAGTTTAAATGTTTCTAAGCTCAGGATAGATAGCCAGGAGGTAGTTCAAGCTCATGAGGGATAACTTGGATGGGATTGTATATATATATATATATGTGCGTTGAAGGCCTAGGCAAGGGTTCCTTGTAAGTACACTATCAATTACCACGTGATAAGGAATAAGTCCTTGACAAAACCATCAGGTCCAAGCCTTAAGCATATTTGTACACATATGGAAAGAACAGGGACTGAGTTGTAGGGATTTTTCTTCATTTTGAGTAAGCCATGTGATAGATTTCAAGACCAAACACCAAAATAAATAAGCCCATACCATATATGATCATGTTGTTGGGAGGTTAGGACGTAGAGAGGTGTAGAGACACACACATCATAAGTTCCACTTGGCCAAACCCCGTGTACATGTGTGAGGGAAGAGGGATTTGAGCTCGCGATAGGGAGGTGTTATGGCCATTGGATGACCCCAGAGGTTCTTCCTCAGAGTTTTTGAATGGATCATGGTGGATAATTATGAGGTTATCATCTTGAGGATGATATGGCAGTGGGGCACATTTCCTAGCTCATAAAGCTATAAAAAATCCCTCCAAATCGCATGCAATAGGAAGCCATGAATGGTTGGGGATTTGAAGGTGTGTTTGACCCTATCCACATGGGCGGAGTGATGAAGGATGACATCACCCCAAACATCAGACCATGGAAGATTTGGATGAAGGGCATGATAGAGCCACCAACATCTATTACCGAGGGTCACTTAAACAGTGGGACCCTGTTCGGTGAGGATACGAGCTATGTGTCACAAATGTGGTCAATTATAGGTCAAGGGGGTTGTTAAGCTTAAGCATAGATTTAGTAGTGCCAATGCAGCCTAGAAGGAACACCTTGAAAGTTTGATGAGTAGTAGTAGGAAGAATCTCCAAGGTTCACTACAACGGGTTGATGTGGCCTTCGAGGGGCCTACACCCATGATGCTTTTCATATGGCACATGTGTGATGGGTTGGGTTTGCGACCATTGTATAATGGATATTATGTGACCAATACAAATGGATTAGCAATTGTGGTAATATCGCCATGTGGAAGAGAGGGGCTGACTGGGATTACCATGTGGGGACCACGTGGGCACCATGTGGCAAGTTGGTGAGGTGGCACTAACTAAATGGCTAATATTTGGATGGACACATATTTGGATCCAAGATTTATATTAGAGAAAAATTATATCGTTAGAATTGTCTTGATGATACGAACATGAGGATATCATTCATTTTGAGTTTCTTGAGAATAAAAGAAAGTGAAAAATTTAGACCCTAGTTCCATAACTTGACCATGGAGATCGGTTGATCTTGGTAACTTCCTCTTACTAACCTTGATTAGGGCTAGGGATAGTAGGGGGTATGTTACAAAGTTGTATTAGAGCTACCAAGTTCAACACTTGGATTGGATGGGCTCTATTTGATCCAGGGGATCAATTTAGTGCTCAAAGTTCAAAGTGTTTGAATGTGCTCGAAACCTATATGATTTGATAGATCTCAGTGATCTGAATCCAATGAAAATCATTTCACACAAAACCAATATCGTATGCTCCCAATATCGTGTTCTCGTCGAAATCCTAAATAAGTAAAATTTTCCAAAATTGATTGGTGACTGTACATTTTGGGCTAATGGAAGGCTGCCACTTCACCACTTCTGATTGGTCCAAAAATTTGAATTTTATTGCCCAATGGGTTTTTTCCATTTGTCCTTTTGTAATTGGCTAATAAATTATTTTATTTTATAATGGGATGACTGTGTCTTTGACACGGACCAATGTGGGAGTGCAACGTGGCCTCTAGGGTTGGACCAAAATTGTGTTATGGATAGGGCTAAGCAACCATCTGAGTTGAACTCATGAGCTCTGCCAAGCAACGCAAGGCCATAACCAACGCACTACCACCATGTGACTTAACCAAAGGGTTCATGGGCTTTATTTAAATTTTAATGTGTGACCCATTTGGAATGGGGTCAGGGCTAAGCCCTAGCCCTGGTCACCGTGCCCACGAGGATCCAAGGGTGGGACCGTGGGCCAGGCCTAGCCCCAGCCCCGTGGTCACCACCCTCCACACAATGCCAAAGCCATCACAAAGAACTGTTGGCAGAGATAATGGAAAGGGGCTAGCCCTAAGAGCCAACCCCCGGGTCACATGACCCTTCATAGGACCAAGTGCGTGGAGAACGGAGGGGGCTAGCCCTTGGCCACATGGCCCATCACATGACCTCACTGCTAGCAAAAGGAGCATGAGGGAGTTATGCCCGCAGCATAGAATTTTTGTCATCATATGCCAATTATATGGGGTGCAACAGGACCATGTGCCAAGCAGTTGGAGGTCCGGTCGACAAGGGTGGGTGGTTAGTCTTGGCCCCTAAGCATGTGCCCCCCATACAACTAGAATTTTTAGAGCTTGGCGGTTAATGGAAAGTTTAACTCTTCGAAAAATTTTCTTGTCGGGTGGGATTGTAGGCCATATTTTCCTGTCGTTTCCAGGTTTGGGGCAGTCAAGCCAAATTTGGGTTGAATTGTAGGATGACTAGCCATAAAATTTGGGAAAAAATTGTAACCGACATAAGTTTCTTAATTTTTGGCCAAATGACGTGCAGAAAGAACCCAGATGGGGGTTTTTGATAGTTATGGATCCATTGGACACATTTATTTTTCATTATGAGCTTTCAAAATTCATGGAGACACAATTTTTTTAGCATAATGAAGAGGCCCTACATTGGAAGCTAGTCCAAGAGATGTAGCCCAGGAGAGGGGTGAACTCCT
>APFE031238789.1:47725-61252 GCA_000404065.3 Pinus taeda
TGAAAGAAAAAACCGAAAAATAATTAAATTACATACGAATTTTTTTTTAGAGATAGTAAATCTGTTTTTAGATTAAAAACATATAAAAAAGCCTATATCACAACCCATTGGAATTTACCAAAAATACTTTCTACGTAAGCACCGATTCAGTGATTCACCTTTCCATAATGTGTAACTTATTAAATTGATTCACCTTTCCATAATGTGTAACTTATTAAATTTGTACCAAACAATTCACTATTCCCTAATCTGGAATAGGTTGAATTTGTGAGAAGTAAACCTATTTTTTCGAAGTGAAAAAATGATGTTGCTTATTTTGAATTGTGAAGTTTTATGTATTTTAACCGGTTTTGGGATTTTATGTACAGTTAAAAAAGCATAATAATATATGGTTAAAAAATCAATTTATATAAAAATTAAAAGAATACAAATTTTTTAATTTAAAAATAATATATATATATATATATAAAAGTAGAGATTGTGATATTTATTTATGTGTAAAATGATTTTTTGTGGTTTAGTTTGATAATAAAAAAGATTTTGATTTTGTTCTAAGTTTTGGGGAAAGATAGGATTTTCTGTAATTTTATGGTATTTTGGTTTTGATGCCAACTCAATGGTGGTTTGGGTAAGGCTACGTAATCTTCCGTTCCCTTTTTGGTACCACCAGGTCCTAGAAGTGATTGGGAACTCTTTAGGAAGATTCCTGAAGATGGATCAAGAAAGAATGGATAAAGGAATCTTCACATTTGCACACATATGTGTAGATATGGATTCAAGCAAAGGCCTTCCTCACAATATTCACGTGACACCTCAAGATTTCAAGTGGACACAATGGTTAGATTTTGAGAACACTGCATTTAGATGTTGGATACTACCATCAAACAGGGAACTTGCAGAACACATGAAAAGAAGCAAAGAAGATCCTCCATCAAAGAAGGAACTTGCATAACACATGAGAAGAAGCAAAGAAAAGAACCCAAAAGCAAAACTCCTTAGTGAGAGGATGAGGATGAAGAAATGGATGAGCCCATCCCATGATGAGGATGAAGAAATAGATGAGCCCCAACAACATCCAAAGACACAAAATCAACAAGGTTCTCAAAAGGAGGGAGAAGAGAAGCAGAAGGATCAGAATAAACAGGTAGAGATTCCCAATAACTCAACA
The DNA here is from genome assembly GCA_000404065.3 of Pinus taeda. Lineage (NCBI taxonomy): Eukaryota > Viridiplantae > Streptophyta > Pinopsida > Pinales > Pinaceae > Pinus > Pinus taeda. The sequence goes on from APFE031238789.1 coordinate 48,894, forward strand.
GAGGATTCTATCCATGAAAACCAACACGAGGACAAGAGCAACAATCAAAGATCAGGTGGAACAAAGCGAATTCATGTTTCAAAGAGCTCAAATTAGAAAAAGAAGTCCCAAACACTTCAAGAAATAATGAGTTGGCAATTGTTTCAACTACCTGGTCACTTGGGGTCTCGCTAAAAGTCTCAAAAAAAAAGCAAAAAGAAAAAACCATTTATCTAGCTAAATATAATTTTTATTTTTATTTTTTGTAACCTAGCTACTATGAGTGCTTAATACACTTACTCTGGAACCCTAGAACAATACTTAATGCACTTGTGCATCGGCTTAGTGGTGTATTTTTTACTTTTATTAATTAAAAACAAAAATTTTAATTAATATAATATAATATATAATATATATATACTTAATTTATATATATAAAACTTAATTATTAATTAATATAGTTTTAATATATGAAATAATTATTTCTCCATATTTTCAAATTCCAATTAGTATAATCTCAAACCCAACTTCAAATTCATTAAACAGATGTCACATAATGTACTAATAACCTAATCTTTAAAAAGAGTTATTCTTCTCAAATGCTATTATCTAGTGAAAAAATAGAAACATTTAACCAATGTTCCAATTTTAAGCGTTTCAAATGTGGAAACATTCAACAAGTATTCAAATTTTAAGTTTTTCTTCTCTTTAATATTTTTAAATGAGTTTGTTTTACGAAACTATGGATATTATTATGAAATAATAAGGTTAACCTTTAAATTCTAAATTATATTGGTTTAACATGTTTATAAAAATGAGGGTTTTCGCAAAATATGAATCGTTCCATTACTGGCGATGATGGTTTGCTTGAGATATTAGTTGACAAGGTCAAAACAATCTTTAACGTAACAATGGGTGTACGAGATCAGCCACCACAGAGTTATTACTCCATCATCATCCGTTATTGAATGGGGTAAGTTGTGCAATTTGATTGACTGTCAAAAGATTAAATCATGAAGAAAAATATCCATCCAGTAATTTGGGAATAAACTTGAAACGAGTGAGCTGAAAGAAGAAAGACCAAAATTAATTCAACAAGAGGTTGAATCTATTGCCTTCTGCAGAAGGGTCTCAGTAGCAGTCTTACGACTCCTTGTATCCGATTCTGTGACCACTCAAATCTTAACTTTCCTCCCATCCAACCGTGCAGCGACCTCCATATTATTTCGTTTAACAAAATGAACATTTACCCTAAAAATTGGTCCTTTTCATGCTTACATTGGTCGAGCAAGATTCATAATTGAAGTTCCTGTATTCACCCTTGTCTTTTAGCAGAGGCGTATGTTTATGGAAGAAGTGTAAATTACACTGCTAACAGATTTTTCCTTTTGCAATCCGTCAAAATATCTCGAGTTCCATTCACCTCGGGTTGGATAACACCCCTCTGAAGCCGAAAGAATTAAGAAGAAAAAAAGGTACTAAAACCCATCATAAGAAAGGTGAATAGCGAACCCTAAATAATTCTTTACCTCTAGATTTTTGGTGAAATCCAGGGGAGTGCCCATGTGAACCACGAAGTCGCAGCCATGAATGGCATAACCGAAACTGCCTGGTTTATTAGTGTCAGCTTTGAAGAGCGTAATCCCTCTCTCGCTGCCGGCAGTGACAGAAGATGGTGAAGATTTCTTATGAAGCCAACTCGGTAGCTGATTGTCAAGCCCTGCATGCCTGACCTCCATAATGCTATTGAGCACCGCCGTGTTCACGGCAGAGCGTTGTCTCACTTCAAACTTAAAACCAATTCAAAAACTTTTCAAGAATATTTTCATACTATCATACTTAGAGTGAGATTTCTTATGAAGCCAACTCGCTAGCTGATTGTCAAGCCCTGCATGCCTGACCTCCATAATGCTATTGAGCACCGCCGTGTTCACGGCAGAGCGTTGTCTCACTTCAAACTTAAAACCAATTCAAAAACTTTTCAAGAATATTTTCATAACATCAAATCTTGACTTTTTTTTAAGATTGTAAGACAAAAAATTCTCAGATTATCAAATCTTCGTCAAGATTTGAAGTTCCTAAAGCCCAATTTTAAGATAAACCCAGTGAATATATCTTATTATCGAATTAATATTTTTGTTTATATAAATATTTAAAATAATAGTCTTTTTATACATAATTTATGTGCATAAATATTTTAGTTGATTGGGTTGAAATGATATATGTGAATATTTTAGTTGATTGGATTGAAATGATATATGTGACGATCAACTATTTGAAAAAAAAAAAAAATTAAATGAAATTATATATAAAAGTGAATTGTAAAATTGAAGAATATTTTTAGTTATAGTTGAGTTAAAATACATTATGTAAAATATTCTAATAAATTTATAATTTGATTATTCAAATATATGAGAGAGACTTTCACAGTGAATTATATTGTTAGAGTTCTGGACAAACACTATGTAGTGAATGTGATATGTCCAATGTTTCGGATGGTCACTCTATCCATCATCACGGACCATAGAGAGCAATATGAGTTAACTAGTGCTAGAGAACTTATATGCGAAAATAATTGAATGTTGGATAATAGTCAATAACTTTGATTTAATAGAATAATATTTGACCAGTGTTTTGAGATCAACAATTATTTAAAGAATGCACTTCGGAAAAAAGTGAAAATAAACCACCTAATAGCCATTATCTCTTATGGAACTGATCTTGGAAAATGAATTGAAGATGCAAGACAATATGACAAACAGTATCAGTTTTGGACAGAGTTACGCGAATATGGCGATCTAGGGTTTTCCCAACTCTGCAATGGCGCTTTGCTCTGCGCACTGCAACCCTGAAGCATCGACTCTGAAACTACTGACGACTTCACACGCCAGTTACTAGTACAACCTCAATGGCATCCCTGTTGGGGGAGGACTCTGTGCCTCCCCCCATGGTGAACCCTGCGCTTTTGGCCAAGAACAGATCTGACAAGGCTTCTGCATCGCAAATGCAGACAAATCAAAATAAACTTGATAAACAAAGTGTACCTCAGGAAACAAAGGATATACCCCAAGGCAGGAGAAGATGAAATGCCCAAAGTAGCCTCTGCGACCTGCAAACCTGTAGCAACAGAACGACCAAAGATTGAATTGCCCAATCAACGAATCAACATCCAAATCCAGTTCATGAAAGATCATGTGCTCATTGGAAATTTATTGGGTTTTGGCCAACAAAGAAAGCATTATAGGGATGGATAGTAGCCAAATAGAAACCAAAAGGACACATCAATTTGCAGCTAGAACCAAAGGGGTTCTTTACAACAATATTCAACTGTATCGAAGATCGAAACAGGGTCATCGACGGTGGCCTTTATTTCTTTAATGTTGCAGGTTTGTATCTACATGATTGGGTTGAAAGATTCAACCTGGAAAAAGAAGATCTGAGCTCGACACCAGTTTGGATCCGGTTATACTCCTTGTTGCTGGAGTACTGGGATGAAGAGTCATTAAGAGATATTGGAAATGGCTTGGGAGAGTTTATAAAAATTGCAGAAGAAACAAAACTTAGAAGGTATACTTCCTATGCCTGCATCTGTGTCTATATGCATTTGAACAAAGCTCTTCTAGACTCGGTAATTCTATTTCATGATGATTTTGAGTGGATTCAGACAATAGATTATGAACATGTCGCCTTTAGGTGTAGAAATTTTCATGTTCATGGACATCTATTCCGTGATTGCCCGCTTAATGCAAAGCCCTCTTCCAATGCCTCCTCAAAGCATACTGATCCAGATGGCTTTACAAAAGTGAACTCTCGAAAAAGGAATCATAAAAAGTCTGCTTCACAACCCAAAAATCCCCCGGCCAACAATTTTCATCCCTCTACTAGCAATAGCTTCGATATTCTAGCTCACCCTGCCTCTTTGGTCTCTGAACCCTCCATGCACTCTTTTGAGCTTCCAAAAATTCCCTACGTCGTCCCTCATTCTGATTCCACTCCTACCCAAATTCCCGAGCGAACCCAAGTTCCACCCATCTCCTCTTCTATTAAAGAGTCAACCTGGAAACCCAACAATATGGACATCGATACCTTTTTTATTGATCCCAAGCACGTAGATGACATCTTGGCAGAGAGCAGTGAACCCAAGCAGATGGAAGAGCCTGAAAGTATCGACTTAGGAGACTTAGACATTTTTGGCCTTGAGCAAGCATGCAAGAAGAAAGAATTTGATAAAATTATGGCAAAACAGCTAGAAAGTCTAGAGGTCATCCTATACAGAGCACATCAGCAACGATCTTTAGGAATTCAACCAGGAAGTCAATGGGATGGAAAGAACCTGCCCAAGGACACCAAGAAAAGAGACAGAAAGATAGATCTACAAAGAAATATCCTCATAGGGGAAATGTTGGTAGAATTTGGTAGATATTCTAAACTAACAAAGTACTTCAGGCTGCTCCCCAATCCTGAACCATGAAGCTCAAATCATGGAATTTAATAGGGCTAAATGACCCTGGGAAATACAGAATGGTCAAATACATGATACAGAAAGAGAAACCTCATACCTTATTCATGCAAGAAACAAAATGTAACAGTACTTTTCTCAGTTCCATTCTTTCAAAAGCCTAGCCAGGTAGCCACACAATTGCAGTGGATGCTATAGGCGCGTCGGGAGGATTAGCAATAGCATGGAAGGCACAGGCCATTACGATTACGGAATTCCATTTAAACCATCACTTCATACAAGCTACCTTCCATATCATAGGGACCAATGTGCATGGTCACCTCATTAATGTTTATTTTCCTCAAGTTGCTGTGGACAAAGCAATAATTTTGGACACGCTCACACTACTCAATGCCACACAGGTTCATCCACTTTGGATAACGGGGGGCGAATTAAATATGATCACTAAATCAGAGGAAAAAAAGGAGGACGAATCAGACTGGATAATGAAAGTGAGTACTTCAAGGATTTCATTCAAACTGACTGACTAACTGACCCGCCTTTCAACAATGGAATGTTTACCTGGAATAACAAAATATCTGGTCCCCATCAGATCGCTTCACGGCTCGACAGATTTATGATCTCAGATAATGCTATCCACCTGGGAGGAGACCTTTCAGCCTCAATTTTACCACTTTCAAGATCTGACCACTCGCCCATTTTGCTTCAATGACAAAGACCCGAAAACTCCACTCGAAGACCCTTCTGCTTTGAATCTTTTTAGATGACACATCCAAATTTCAACGATTTAGTTTAGAATGCATGGAAAAGTTTTCGTCCCCCAGCAGGTTCCAAAATGTTTCAATTCTAGCAAAAGCTTAGATTCCTTAAAGCGCATATCAAACAGTGGAACCAAGCCACCTTTGGAAACATTTTCCAAGCTCAAAAAGGCCTTGCTCAGGAAATGGAAAAAATCTAGCAAACTATCATAACTGAAGGTAGGACTGAAGCTCTCATAGAATAGGAAAATAACCTTCAGGCACAGATTACAAAAAGAGAAAAACAACAGTAAAGCCTCTGAAAACAAAAATCTCGAATAAGATGGTTAAAGGAGGGCGAGAGGAATACAAAATTCTTTCATCGTACCACCATCTAGAGGATAATGCATAACAACATCTCCCAAATTCAAAATCAGCAGGGAGACCGATTGGAAGAACATGAGGATATTGAAAAAGAACTCCTTAAGCACTTCAAAACAGTCCATCAAGAACTTGATGTCAACAGACAACCAACAATTGAAAAGATTCTCCCACACATACTGAAAGTGATAACAGATGATCACAATCAATTGCTCCTCTGTCCGGTCTCTTTACTGGAGGTTGAATCAGCTATGAGACAACTCAAGGAAGGAAAAGCTCCTGGACCAGATGGTTTCACCTCCAATTTCTTCCACATATTCTGGGATGTTATCAAAGATGAAGTTTGGTAGGTAGTGGAAGAATCTAGAACCCTCCATTGGATGCTCCCCTCTCTAAATGCAACTTTCATCACTCTCATCCCCAAAGAGGAGCATTCTAATACTCTGGACAAATTCAGGCCAATATCCCCTTGTAATGTCATCTACAAAATCATATCTAAAGTTATAGCTTCCCGTTTGAAGCCGCTGCTACCTCTGCTCAACTCGTCAGAACAATCGGGTTATGTGGAAGGAAGGAAAATCACAGACAACATTATCCTCACCCATGAGATCATCCGCTCTCTCAAGTACCTCAAAAAAGCAAGTATTCTTCTTAAAATCGACCTCTCAAAAGCTTTTGATAAGTTGATTTAGATGTACATTCAAAAAATGTTGACAACCTTTGGCTTTTTACATGCTTGGGTACGATGGTTCATGAGCTTAATCTCCTCTTCTTTCTTCTCCATCCTGGTCAACAAAATTCCTTCAGCCCCCTTTCAACCCACCAGGGGCATCCATCAAGGAGATTCCCTTCTCCCTTTTCTCTTTGTTTTTATGGCTGAAGGGCCAGCATCATCAAGCATGCTCTCTAGAAGCATCATCTTAGAGGTATATCCCTTCATAATTCCCCCGCCATTACCCACCATCAATTTGTGGATGATTCAATCTGGATCTAGGTCTCGTTCTTCGCCACCTAAAATAATTGGTTATGGGTATCGATTTGGATATGCTTCTAGGTATGCTTATAGGTATAGGTATGCTTAACCAACTGCTAAACATGTTATTTGTGCATCCTTCGGTCCAAGAAGCTTGAAAATTCAAGTCCCTCCTTAACGAGTTCTCAGCAGCCTCTGGAGCTAGCATCAACACTGTTAAATCCTAGATCTTCTTTTTTCGCACTCCTGCTTTAACTCAAATCTCAATAGCTTGCATTCTAGGATTCTTTGTAGCCTCTCTCCCTCCAAGTACCTCGGTGCCCCTTTAACTGACTCTACACTCAAGCACACCTCCTGGCAATTGCTCTTAGACAAGCTTGAATCCCATCTCACCTCTTGCACTTTTAGAGCCCTTAACATGGCAAGCTGACTAATTATTATCAAGGCTATTCTGCAATCTTTGCCTCTTTATCTCTTCTCTATTATGGCAGTGCCTAAATGGGTGCTTAAAAAAATCAAAGATCTCCAAAGAAACGTTTTATGCGGATCTTCAGGCATAATCGAAAATGGGCACTGGTCAAGTGGGCAACAGTATGCCTCCCAAAAAACCTTGGGGGAATTGGTCTCTGTGATCCTCATCACAGTAATGCAGTCATGGGAGCTAGAATCTGGTGGAAATGGTTTTTAGCTCCGCACACACCCTGGACGATCCTATGGAAAGCCAAATATGCTAACAACAGATCGACTGACAACTTGATCAGACTCACAGATACAGAAAATGGATCCCTTATTTGGAATGCAGCTAGACAACACAAAAACATGATACATCAGCACAACTTCTGGGAAATAAGAGATAGCAACAATGCCCACTTCTAGATGGATTCTTGGCAGCAAAGACCCAGACTCAGCAACATTATCATACCACCACAAACAGAGGACGAGGATGCTCATCATTGGAAAATGGTCAATCTGTACTGGACCCCCACCCTCAATCATGGTTATAGACAATGGAAAAAAGCAGAGCACATCATAAGGCACAAGACAAAGATAATGTACAAGGAGTTGGACACAGAACTAACAAATAGAAAAATCAAATTCTCTGAAGAAAAGGACATCTTACATTGGGGATACAAACGACGTGGGACTTTCACCACTCAAGAGGCATACAATACTCTGATTAATACTTAGAATAATAAGGACCCTCTCTGGGACAAATTTTGGTCTCCTAAAATATGGCCCAAGATCTCCACCTTCCTATGGCTGTTATGTCACAAGATAATTCTCACATGGGACAACTTAAGGAAAAAAAAAATCCACGGCCCCTCAAGGTGCCCCAACTGCAAGAAATAGGAGGAAACTTTTCAACATCTGATGGACTCCTATTACTTGGAAAACAAACTTTGGGAAAAAAAAAATTCAGATGTCAAAAAGATCGTAGAGTTAAAGAAGGCATTACCAAAACCATCTGCAACTCGGCAAAAAATCTGTACAAAAGTCCCCTGCTTAATTCCTTATGGAGAATCGTCCTAGGCCTCCTCATCTGGACAATATGGAAGGAAAGGAATCGACATATCTTCAAGAATCAAAATACTCCCATAAAGATCATCTGGAGCAATATCTGCAACAACCTTCAGGAAACTCGGGTGCTCCAAACTTGGAGCGATGATGATTGTTCCTCGAATCTGCAAGAATGGACCATTTGGAAGAGTTGGAATCTTAGGATTAGCCAGACTCAAGAGAATCCCAGTAGATCCCTCCCACCTCACCAATATTCTAGTAAATGGCTCCCTCCGCCTCCAGGAATCACCCAATTAAACTTTGACAGAGCTTTTAAAGGCAATCCAAGCAAGGTCGGACATGGAGGAATTTTTAGGGATCACGATGGCAAACCTTTGTTGCTCTTCCTAAGCACAACATGATGGGACATGAATAACTTAGCTGAACTGGAGAGATTGTGGCAAGGTCTTCACCTCACTCAGTAGCATGGCTTTTTACCCTTAATAATTGAAGGAGACTCACAAATTCTCATTAATATGACCAATCAAACTATACAGGGAACACTAGTACACAAGTTGTCCTGCAACTGGAGACTAGCAGCAAGTTGAAAACACATTGAACAATGGCTCGCAACCAATAGAGCAATCACCTTCAAACACATTAAGAGAGATGGCAACAAAGTAGCTGACCTCTTGGAAAATTTAGGGGTGGCCAGTGATTGAATTCTATACACCGGTTCGCTTGATATCATTAAAGATGCCATTCATCAACAAGAATATAATGCACTGGTGCAAAATGATGCAGCACCCCCGGATGCGGGTGGTTGATGAAGAGTTAATGCAGATATAATGTCGGCTTGGCAGGTGGCTGAGACACATGGTCGTCCGCACTCTCACCTATGGGAATTTAAGGCAGGCCTCTGCCTCTCGACTGGCATCATCATTAATCCACCGTGTGGATTGAGACCTCCCCAATAAGCTTAAAATCATGGCTTCAAGCCCTCAACAGACCTTCTTTCTGCCTTTGAATTGTTCTTACCAGCTTGCTGCAGTAGAACTAAGCTCTTGCACCGCTACAGGGAGGCGTTGCAAGCTTCTCTACTACATCAACATGGGAAGTGGTCATCACTTATCCCATTTTATCCTTTGCTCCTTGTAATTTGATGACTCGGCCCCTGCCTTTGTCCTTGATTTGAATCCCACTATCACTTGCAGTATTACCTTTGCTCCTCTCGACCAGCTTCCTGCCATCTCGGCTCACTCTTCGCTGCAACACCCCACTCAGAGAAATATGCCTCATCATCGTCACCGCATGAGAAGTAGGCAGGGTGGTAGTCACGGAAGAGCCAACCAACCCCCTTCACCATTTCCCTCTGCTTCAACCTCCCCATCAGCTTCCCCGCCCCTAACCCTTCCTCTTCCCACTTCCGTGGTAGTCATCTGGCTACCTGTAGTGGCATAGAATGAGCTCGTTCCTGTGAGACTCTTTGGATTGATGAAGCCACCCGGACTCCCAGTCTTAATGTTACCACCTAGTCCGCTCAATTTCACTTCCTTTGCTCCATGGATAGGCATGTAGTCATTGACATCGTCTCGGTGGATTTTAGGGAGGAAGTTGGCACGAGCATTGAACCAGACCACAGCCAAGCGAAGAACCTAGTTCTTCTGCCTCATGACACTATTCAGAGGATGTTGAGCACAAGCCATCAGCAGGAAGCCAAGGATCAACCAACCACCCGCAGAACAAAGGCGTCGGGCGACAAGGTCATTAGCAAAGCCAAAGGTGTTCAGGAGGAAGCTAGAGAGCCAAATGACACTATGGGTGGCAGACATGCAGTGGATACTGATTCAAGCGAATATGGGTGTCTGATTGTGGAAGAGAAGCCACCGTCCTAAGACACCTAACATTGGCATACAGACAAGTCACGTGTCCAACTGGTCTTTTGAATCTTTTTTGTCTTTTCACTATGGTTATTTTTGGCTTTTAATTTTGAAAGTCACCATGATAGTAATTTTGAGTTTTGGAGATTTAGCTCCCGCATGGGTAGAAGAAACTTGTCATTATCTCGTCTTCGGACTGGTTTCCCCACCCGGGCAGTCTTGTTTTAGTTTTGTTGCACAAACTGATAATATGGATGTTCTAGACCCACAGAGGCCAAGGCTTCAATGTACATTATGTTTCCATGGATAGATGTAGTCTTACAGAGAAAAAACAAAATTATTTAAATGCTGCATTAACTGTCATAATTGAATTAAATGAATATTTCAAATTTAGACATTTTTTTTGAAATTTCCAAAAAATCAAGATTATAATTTTTGAAAAGAGATTTATAGAAATTATGAAATTACCAAGTTTAGAAATAAGATATGTGTTTATTTAATTTTGTATTGAAATTGCGGATCTAGATAAGAATTAGGGAAACCAATATATGGAACCTAATAATATGGGCACTATTATATGAAAATTCAGGCAAGAATTGTTGATTAAATGCGTCCATCTGATAGATCAAAGAAATTAGGATAGATAAACGTGGTTTGATAACATAAAAAATATTTAATTATAAGTTGAACATAACATAAAAAGAGGGAAATGACAAAAATATATGTAATTATAGATATTAAATGAAAATTAATTGGATGGCCATAATTTTATCCAAGATAAAGGGAAGAACAAAAAGGAAAAAATAAAGTTTACAGATGGGTGAGATGGTGGATGACACGCTTCCAGGATTGGTTGAGCTTGTAACCATCCTCCCTATTAAAGTGATTAGGGTTCTTCTTAGTTTCTAGGGCTTCTAGAATAATACGAGAGTTATAGAAAGGAGAAGAGGCTATGATTTTGGATTTATTGAAATATATTAATTGCTTGGAATTAAAAGAGTGTTCAGTTATGACCGACTTTCAAAGTCAGTTGTGGTTGGTGTGAGCAATGTGTTCCTTGAGGTGGGCTTTGAAAGGATGATCAGGAACAAGGAATTTCATAAACCCCTAATCTTTGCATGGGATCTGAACTATCTTTGGCAGATTGGAATAATTGCATGAGGGTTTTGTGGGGTCTAAACACTGTTTTTAAGCTTTTCCTAGCCAAAATTTTCACAATACGATACGTGGTCCCTTTGATGTAAGGGAGGGTAACCAGGCCACAAGAGGAAGAGGGGTCAGAGTTTTTGGGTTTAGGGTGAGCAATAGACCGAAGAGCTTTGGAGATTTGATCTGAGGAATAGCCATTAGCTTTGAAATTCTTGACTAGGTGGGTTTTTTCAGCGAAAAGGAAATGGGGCAGAGATTTTTAAAGCTCTGGAGAAGTGGGTTTTTGATCACCCTAGCCTTTTGGGATGGGTGGTGATGAGAACAAGCATGGAGATAATTATGGCTATCCAATTAATTTTGATTTAATATCTATAATTACATATATTCTTAGTCATTTCCCTCTTTTTATGTTATGTTCACCCTTTATAATCAAATATTTTTTATGTTATCAAATCCCCTTTGCTTATCTTAATTTCTTTGATCTAATCTTGATTCAGATGGCCACATTTAATCAACAATTCTTGACTGAATTTTCATATAATAGTGCCCATATTATTAGGATCCATATATTGATTATAATTCCCTAATTCTTATCTAAATACTCATGTCATCTCTCTAACGTTTTTTAATTAAAAATAACAGTCTTTAAATACTCTATTTTTTTTAATTAAAAAATAACAACTTTTAAATACTTTTCTAGACCTGCTAATTAAAAAAACATAATAAAAAATCTTTAATAGTCCTAACCATTATTAATTTGCCATTTTTGTATACTAATTATTATTTTCTTGATTATAATTCAATAATTTTTATTCTTATCTAGATCCACAATTTCAATTAAAAATTAAATAAACAAATTTATAATCAAATACCTTATTTCTAAACTTGGTAATTTCATAATTTCTCTAAATCCTTTTTCAAAAATTATAGTCTTGATTTTTTGGAAATTTCAAAAAAAGTGTCCAAATTTAACTATGACCGTTAATCCAGCATTTAAATAATTGTTGAGCTGTCAAATATTATTCTATTAAACCAAAATTATTGACCTTTATCCAACATTCAATTATTTTCCTATATAAGTTGTCCAACACTCCTTAACTCATATTTCTCTCTATGGTCAAGTCACCATCCAAGATCACACTCATTACACAATGTTAGTCCGGAAATCTCTAGCAATAATGAAATATATCCTAATGTATCAAAAAAAAGCTTATTTATGACTAAATAGTAGTTACAGAAAACAAAAAAAATTTAATTAGATTTCAGATAATGTAAAACATCTATAATTCTCTTTTTTTGAGTAA
>APFE031238789.1:63289-77599 GCA_000404065.3 Pinus taeda
TTGTGTAATGACTTTTATGTGACAATAAAGAAAACACGTATATAAGTATAAATATTAAGCAAGAGAGTTATAATTTTTCTAATGTTCTTGGATTTTGTTAGTCTGCGTTCACCATATCACATATGTTACAACGTTTTTCTTTAAGTGCCATGTATCACGAGGTGATGTTTCACTCCTTTAGCATTATAAATGAATTAAGAATTATATGGAAGACAATTGGTCCTTTTCCCTACACACCGAGTTGTACCATGGAATCTTCATGAACCCTAATCTTCTTACTTTTTACCTTCTACACCTTTAATCTGTTAATTTGGTGAACTGATGGTTCTCCAGTCTTTGAAGTAGTTTGAGGTAACTACCAGCCATACCCTTTCGAGTTGTTGGTCATTCACACTCCACCGGGTTGAGGAATCACTTTGAGTTACCTATGCCATTCATGGATTCAATTTCTCTTTTCACTAGGTAACCCCTCATAGGTTTCTCTTCGTTTGCTAGTAAAGGTTCCCGATAGTTATTACCCTTGATCTCTTCTATTACAAATGGGGTCTCATGCTTTTGGTGTTCCAGTTCAAGGCAGAATTTGCTCACACATCTCTCCAACTGGAAACCAGGTAAATTTTTAGTTCTAGGCTCAGCATTAACTTGTTAACATGTACCGTAGTATTGGTGGCCTTACTGATCATTTTGGTCCTCTTTTGGGCAGGGTTACCTCCCAATGCCAAACCCTTCCTCCCCATAGGTATTGTACCCACTTTCCAAGTGTATTTATTTTTTCTCCTTTTAAAACTTGGTAGCTTTAGCATGCCATTGATTATCTGAACTAGTTTCTTATTTTTCTTGTTTTTACAGGTTGGTCTTTTGGGTATACTCCAGTTCCTTCTTATTTATTTAAATATCTCAAGGATTAGGAGCAACGACCTTTACGCTGACCTCTACGCCTATTTTTAAACGGTCTTTTGATCCTACATTCATGGATTTGGACCGAACCATTCGTAACATATTTATTATTTTGCTTTTAATAAAGAAATTCAAGAGCCGCATGAGTAAGAGCTCTTGATTTTATTTTCCAACTAGTCCTTCTGCAAAATTTTTTTCTATGATCGAGGCACAATCCCATTTGTAACTGTATTTGATTCACAAGTCTCGGAGGCATTATATGTATATACTGACTGTTGGATCGATTGCAGGAGGGTCACGGAGAGATATTAAGGTGCATAAAGGTGAAGCCAATAGAGGAGTCGAGCCATTATAGAGAATAAGCCATTATAGAGAATAGGCAAAGGACTCAACATTTTTTCATTCTCCCTAAGGATTTGTCACTTGATGATGCAACATTCGACAGAGGCCGACAATTGGTAGTGGATCTACGTAATAGTTGTTAACCCGCCGATTTTATTTAGTGCTCAACTGAATATGTCAGGATGTTGTGAGCGAGTGGGTCCCGCCCCAAGGTTTCCACTCGGGAACTCTTGGTAGCCTCTTTTCCGAGCAAGCGGGCTTTGTAAAGTGACCCATAATTTTAACTGTGGGTCTCGCAGAGAGGACTTACCCCGACGGTCTTTACAACCACCCTTTCTCACTGCCTGGGATATATATAAAGTGGCTCACAGAAGTTAAGCAGAGGCTTCAGCGGGCCCCACCTGGAGGTTCTTCCAGCAGATTTTGGTGGCCGCATATTTTTGAATCGGGCTCGAGGCCGAAAGCATAATAGTGGAAAAGTTGGATGAGGATTGTTATACGTGTATATTTGGCCATGCTCGCTTAGAGTTGGACACCCTTCCAATTCCTCTCACTTTTTTCACAAATCTTGCCACTGTGATTTTTTTGGGATTTCAATCCCCCACTGTGATTTTTTGGGGATTTCAATCGCGAAGGGATTGAAGGAAGCACCGATTCTCAGAATTGTTTGAGATTGTGTTGTTAATAGGACCAACATCCCGTAAATATGAGTTAGATTTGCATCAAGTGGTATCAAATCAGGCCCTTTTTTTCTTCCAGAACAAAAGCAATCATGCCACCTAGATTTGATCAAGGCGTTGGACGAGGCTCAAGAGGAGAAAGACAAAGGGTCGTTTCTAATAGAGAAATATTGTTGGTGATGCTACGATTGGAGATAAGAATGGCTGCAATCAAGAGAACCAAAAGTGGGAGATGTGGGTCTAGAAGAGGAAGAAGAAGCAGTAGAAGTATCTATAGAAACTAAACGTTGAAAGTAGTTATGTGTTCCCAAACTAGATTTGTCTTTTTATATAAGCGGCATGAATTTAGAGGAGCTTATTGACTGGATGATAGAGATGGATAAATTCTTTGAATATGAAGAAATAGATGAGGAGAAAAAGGTTAAGTTTGTTGTAACTAAGTTAACATGATATGTAGCTCTTTGGTGAGATGTCTTTGGTGAGATGGTGTATATACAGAGAGAAGGAAAAAGAATAAGCAGAAGATTAAAAGTTTTTTCCGAAAGATTACCAGCGTACCTTGATCAAGTGTATGTAAAATCTTATGCATAGAGAGTACACAAAATAATTCTATAAAGTGAACATTACAAAAAGATATGTAGAGTAGGCATCTCACTTGGATTTGAAAGCTAAAGAGAAACTAGGAATTCATCCAATTTGGAGGCTAATACTTTTTACTTTTATCGTTTATATCTTATTATAGAATTAATCCAATTTAGAGGTTTGTCAAAGGGTTTTATAAATAGATATTGCAAATGTCTTTCCATTTAATTTAATATTTTTCTCAACTTGATTTCATTGTAAAATTCAATTTCGATCTGCAGGTTTGATTTACTAAGGTTCTACTTATACTCATTTAGGTTAGATTTTGTTTTAAATTTTAACATAATGACATCCTAATTCGACTTCGCTAGGTTGATTATGCATGTTTGTTGTGATTAGATTCAATGCTCCAATGTTCGTTTTGACAAGGTCCATGTGCCAAGGTTCGATTACATCTTTTGCAACCCAAAATAAATGACAGTCTTATTGAGAAAAGTCTTAACTTAAGGGTGAAAAAACAATTACATGGCACATAAACATTTGCAATTTATTTTTAAATTTATGGTGATGCAAAGTTTATTTTAGAAACCAAGCTTTTGTTTAATTATTATAATTATAATTATTCACATTTGTTTTAAAACATCGTCGCCTCAAAGATTAGGTTATTGTTATATTAAGTTGTTATTTAATTATTTATTATAGGTTTAATATTGAGTTAGTAAATATTAATATTAAGGTTTTCATTGACGTTAGGGTTTTAGTTTTATTAATTAGTGTTTAATATTAAAATTTAATATTCAGGTTAAGGTTTAATATATTTTATAAGATACACTTCCTAGTGTATATATCAACTACATTTACTAATATAATTGTACTGATTAAATGGATCAAAAAAAAATAATAATTTTAATATAAAATTTAATATGATTTTCTTTTCTATTTTGCATATATAACCCATAATAAAATAAAATTTTAATAAACAATATTAAAATTTAAATTTAAAACGAAATTCTAACTCTTTTGGTTGAAATGTTAAGATTGTCATTTCATATATATATATATATTTGGACTTGAATGATATTTGTGCATGGAAAGAGTACAAACTCATTGGTAATTGTCGGGAATTTTCTGCTAAACTCCAAAACAAAATCATTGAACAGAGAGTAATACTCTGTTTTTACCACAGGATCTTTAACACAGGGAAGCTTAAAATAGATTGCTGGGAGTTTTTCACACACATAAAACATTATATATTAATAAAATGCCTGATACAAAATATGATCTTCTTCCTCCAACAGAGGGATTACACTAGTTCCAAAAAAAGGAATTTACTCTGTCTCTGCAACAACAAAAAATACTCTGTCTCACAAATAAAATTCAACACTGATGTGTAAAATTTTTATTTACGCGCTGTTGCGTTACATTCCATATGCCCTCAAAAGAAGCATTACATATTCAACCAACAAAAAATTACATATGCGCTGCTGCGTATATTTCCCTCACGCTGCTCTGTTCTATTTTTACTTCGGACTGCTGTGCATTTTACAATTCATGGTCAACATTGCTTTTTCATACGATGTTGCGTGGATTCACATTCCATATACAATACACACCACACAAAGAAAAACATAACACATAAATACGTTTTTACTATGCCCATACCTCCATAAAATAAAAAAAAACATTAAAATTAAAACTCTTTACCAATACTCTACGGACACAATTAATTTCATTTATGTTTTACTGGCAGTCAAACGAAAAAAATTCACGCAATGTGTTTGTTGCAGGCCTGTACGTAGCTTTGGCTTAATTGGACGATGGACAACCTTCATCTCAAACCGACGGATATCGCTTACCCAAACAAAATGAACGTTACGTCCCGATGAAAAGTGGTTTTACAAAATGTACTAAGGACACACGTCAAATGGTGATTGTATCGGTGGCGTTTGAGAGAATACCATTGCATCAGCAAAAGCGGTTCGATGGAAACAGGTTGTTTTCGGAACAGTACGCACGACACTTTGAAATTAATATTTCAACACTCCCCCTTAATTTAAACTGTTGGGTTATCAGTCATACCCATACATTTTCTCAAAAACTCAAAACATTTCTGGTCCAATGGCTTGGTCAGAATGTCTGCAACCTGCTCCTGAGTCCTGCAATGTTTTAAGACAATTTCTCTATTGCTTACTAATTTCCTGATGTAATGAAACCTTGTGTCAATGTGTTTCGTTCTCTTATGAAACACCGAATTCTTGGATAATGCAATAGCTGAGCTATTGTCACAAAAAATCACTGTTCCTTTTTCCTGCTCTTGGCCTAAGATCCTTAACATTCTTCTCATCCAAACTACTTAACATGTTGCTGCTGTAGCTGCAACATATTTTGCCTCTGCTGTAGAAAATGCTACAATAGGCTGCTTTTTAAAAGTCCATGAAATGGCTCCTGAATCCATGTGAAAAACATAACCAGATGTGCTTTTTCCGATAATCTACACTTCCAGCCCAATCACTATTAGTGTATCCAATTAAATCTGAACATTTTGAGACAGTATATAAAATGTCAAACCTTTTAGTACCTTTAAAATACCTCAGAATTCTTTTTGTTGCTTGCCAATGTGCTTCTTTTGGCCTCTCCATGAATCTAGAAATTAAACTAACAACAAACATTATATCCGGCCTAGTTGCAGTCAAATACATAAGGCTGCCAACTATGCTCTTGTACAAACTAGGATCAAAATCCTTGCTGCTGTCCCCTTTGCTCAGTTTTAATCCCATCACTATGGGAGTGATTGCTACCTTGCTGTCTTGCATATTAAATCTTTCCAACACTTCATTAACATATTTTGCTTGTAAGATAAAATCCTCATTTTCACTTTGTTCTACTTCTATTCCTAAGAAGTATCTCAGCAAACCCATGTCAGTCATCTCAAATTCATCTTTCATAACTGCTTTGAAATTCTCAATAAGATAATCATCATTACATGTGAAAATAACATCATCAACATATAACACAACAATTAGAATTTTACCATCTTTTTCTTTGATGTAGAGGGTGGGTTCTCCCTCACATTTATCAAATCCATTTTCCTGTAGATAGAAATCTATCCTGCTGTACCATGCTCTTGTTGCTTGCTTTAGTCCATAAAGAGCTTTCTTCAATCTGCACATATTGTGCTCTTGGCCTTTATTTTCATAGTCTGGAGGTTGTTTAATGTAAACCTCTTCCATTAACACTCCATTTAGGGATGCTGACTTCACGTCCATTTGGTAAACTTTCCACTTGTTTTGTGCTGCTATGGACAACACTGCTCTCATTATTTCCATTCTAGCAACTGGTGCGAAAGTTTCCTCATAGTCTCTCCCATACTGTCGTTTATACCCTTTGACAACAAGTCTTGCCTTGTGTCTTTCTATTTTGCCTTCAGCATTACTCTTGGTTTTATAAACCCATTTAATTCCAACGACTTCATTTCCTTTTGGTAGTTCAACCAAATCCCATGTCTTGTTTCTTTCTATGGCATTGATCTCCTCATCCATAGCTTCTATCCATTTCCTATCCTTAATTGCATATTCGAAATGAACAGGGTCATAAACATTACAATATAATGCAAACAAAGAATTCATACCTTCATTTGCTGCCTCTTGCTCATAAATGTCACTTAAATTTCTGAACTTCTTACCTCTTTCATTTGGTGTACAAGTTCTTGAAGAAGCACTTGAATTTCCTCCTTCTGATGTGCTTGGAGAAGCACTTTCATTTCTCCTCAAGGGTGTCCCTTGTTGCCCTTGTGTTGGTACTGCTGTTTGGGGATGTATTTCAGCCATCTCCTCATCATCTTCATCATGAGACAAACAAATTTTAACATTCACTGTTTTCTCTATGCTTCCATCCCAAGCTTCCTCCTCAATGAACTGAACATTTCTGATCACAAAAAACTTCTTGGTAGATGGGATATACAACCTGTAAGCTTTGGATTCCTCATTGTATCTAATGAAAATACATTTCTCCCCTTTGTTGTCCAACTTCTTCCTCAGCTGATCTGGAATGTGTGCATATGCCACACATCCAAAAACTTTCATGTGGGTGACTCCTTGCTTTCTCCCACTCCATGCTTCTTCCGACACTCTGTTCATGACTACTTTTGTAGGACATCTATTCAAAATATACACTGCACAATGCACAGCTTCAGCCCAATAATCATTTGGCAAATGCTTTGCCTTCAACATGCTCCTCACCATATCCATGATTGTCCTGTTCTTCCTTTCAGTAACTCCATTTTGCTGCGAAGTGTACCATGTGGTAAACTATTTGTGAATTCCATTTTCTATACAAAAATGTAGAAATTCTTTGGAGATATACTCACCTCCTCTATCAGTTCTTAGAACTTTGATATGCAACCCACTTTGGTTTTCTACAAGTGCTTTAAAATTTTGAAAATTTTCAAACACTTCACTTTTTTTCTTCATGAAATAAACCCAAGTTTTTCTTGTAAAATCATCAATGAAAGTTAATATATAGAGGCTGCCTGCAAGTGATGGAGTTTGCATCGGTCCACATAAATCTGAGTGGACAATCTCTAGGGGTGCCTTTTCCCTTATGCTCTTCCCTGATGGAAAACTTTCTCTGTGTTGTTTCCCCAAGATACAACCTTCACAAAGGTTGTCCAGTTTCTCTACCAATGGTAATCCTCTTACCATTCATTTTCTACTCAACAAATTAAGACCTCCAAAGTTGAGATGTCCAAATCTCAAGTGCCACAACCAATTTTCATCCTTTGGTATGCTTTGGAAAGCCTCTTGTGTCACTGCTGCTATTACTTCTTTATTTTTCAAATCTGCCTTTATTCTAAGAGGGAACATCTTGTTCCTTGTCATCTTCGCTTCAACAATACATCTTTTGTTGGGTGCTCTATCCATGATGGTGCATACATCATTCAAAGAAAACATTGTACCCCTTTTGAATAAGCTGACCAATACTCAAGAGGTTACATTTCATTCAAGGAACATAATAGACATCTGCTATGGTTTTCTTTTCACCTTTATTTGTAAATATTTTAACTTCTCCTTTTCCCATAACGAAAATTTTACTATCAGTGCCAAGTGTGACTTGTGATTTCACATTTTGATCTAGTTTAGAAAACAAGGCTATGTTTCCTATCATATGGTTGCTGCAACCGGAGTCTAGAAACCATATATCATCACTGTTTGTTTCAGCCATGTTACAAGATAAAAACACATTATCTTGGCTGATATTTTCTCTAGTGATATTTGCACTAGATTTATTATTCATATCATGCTGCTTCTTCCTACATTCATTGGCATAATGCCTATATTTTTTACAATAATAACATTGGACATTGGATTTATCATACCTTTGTCCTTGAGCATGTTGTTGTCCACTTTGTTGGTTACTGCCTTGGCCTTGGTTCTGATTTGGATTGTTGCCTCTTCCTTGAGCATTTGCTGGATTGTTTCTTCCACTTCTGTTTTGGCTTTTGCCTCTTCCTCTCTTGTTTCCTCTGCCTTAACCTCTTCCTCTTCCAAAAGACATCTGGGTCTTAAAGCCTTGCTTTAGAGATGAATTTTCATTTCTACTCGACCTCTGCGCATGTGTTATCAGTGATGCATGTAGCTCATCAACTGAGAAGTTTGAGAGATCCTTTGTCTTTTCTATGGTGGTGACAATCACATCAAAATTTGAGGGTAGGATCCTCAATAGTTTCTCCACAATCCTCCTTTCTTTAAGAATTTCTCCATGAGTCCTTATATGTGTGACCAGACCAATTACATGTGTGAAGAATGAGTCAATATTGTCTGACTCCTTCATGCAAAGATTCTCAAAATCTCTCCTCAGCAACTGTAGTGTTGTTGTCTTCACTTTCTCCATGCCACGATAGATTGTCTTAAGAGTTTTCCATGTTTCTTTGGATGTCTTGGGTGTTGCTATCCTTGGAAGCACACTTTCATGTACTACTTGATACAAAATACGAGGGCTTTGGAATCCTTCTTTTTATTGCTCTTCAATAAATCTTTCCCTGCTTAAGTTAACCTATTAAACTCATTTTCATCTGTTGGTTCTTCAAAACCATCTTCAACTAATTCCTATAAATCTTGAGAAGCAAATAGGGCTCTCATGGTTATTGCCCAATAGTCATAGTTTTTCCCATTAAACTGTGGGAGCTGAGTATTAAACATACCCATACTAATGATGGTGCTAGCCATTCTTGCACCCTAAACTATGCTTCAAATACTTGACTGTGTATTTAAAAATCACTGAGTGTATTCAACAACAACATAAAAAAAACTTTGAGAAATACCTGGATCCTTTCTTGACTGAGTCTTCACTCTTCTGGAGAAGCTGCTGCAACAAGAAACCTTCCTTAAGCTTCTTTGACACCTTCAAAGAGGCTGAACAAGCTCTGATACCACTGTTTGAAATTTTCTACTAAACTCCAAAACAAAATCACTGAACAGAGAGTAATACTTTGTTTTTGCCACAAGATCTTTAACACAGGGAAGCTTAAAATAGATTGTTGTAGAAGCTGAGAGTTTTTCACACACATAAAACTTTATATTCATTAATAAAATGCCTATATAGAATAAGATCTTCTTCCTCCAACAGAGGGATTACACCAGTTCCAAAAAAAGGAATTTACTGTTTCTGCAAAAACAAAAAATACACTGTCTCACAATAAAAATTCAACACTGCTGTGTAAAATTTTTATTTACGCGCTGTTGCCTTACATTCCATATGCCCTCAAAAGAAGCATTACATATTCAACCAACAAAAAATTACATATGCGCTGCTACATATATTTCCCTCACGCTGTTCTGTTCTATTTTTACTTCGCACTGCTGTGCGTTTTACAATTCATGGTCAACAATTTTTTCTTCATACGGTGCTGCGTGGATTCACATTCTATATACAATACACACCACACAAAAAAAACATAACACATAAATACGTTTTTACTAAGCCCATACCTTCATAAAAAAAAAACATTAAAATTAAAACTCTTTACCAATACTCTACGAACACGATTAATTTCATTTATGTTTTACTAGTGGTCAAACAAAAAAACTTCACGCAATGTGTTCACTGCAGGCCTGTACGCAGCTTTGGCTTAATCAGACGGTAGACAACCTTCATCTCAAACCGACGAATATCGCTTACCCAAACAAAAGGAATGTTACGTCCCGATGAAAAGTGATTTTCCAAAATATACTAAGGACACACATCAAATAGTGATTGTATCAAGAACGTTTGAGAGAATACCACTACCTTAGCAAAAGCGGTCCGATGAAAATAGGTTGTTTTCAGAACAGTACGCACGACAGATTGAAATTAATATTTCAACAGCGATAAAGTGGTGATACATTAACTTGTTTTCCCAAAAGGTTATTGAATGTCTTTACGAAAAAAGTTAGGATGATGTTACGAGTGTTCTTCAATTGAAAGAGAAAACAATATTTAAATTAAAAATTTAAATTTATGATAAAAATTTGTTGTTTATTTTTCATTGGCGTTCCTATATCGACCACCAGGTGGATGGGTCGTCGTTGAATTTTTTTATTTTTTTAAATGAATGGCGTAGATTTATTCTCAATGAAATATGCCAATAGATGATTCGTCTGAGTCGCATTTCGACGGCTCAGGTAGTAGGGAGCGTGAAGCGTTCCAGTTTCATTCAAATTAACATGAATCATGCGTCGAGGGAGCATGCGCCGACGGAATTGAATCGTGCCTGGGTGGCCGACGAAATTGAATCGGCATTGCACCCATATGACATTACCTTTATCAATAATTCAAATTAATTTGAATCATGCGACGACGGAATGAATCGTCGAGGGAGCATGCGCCGATGGAATTGAATCGCACCTGGGTGGCGGAGAGAATCGAATCGGCATCGCACATGTATCACATTACCTTGGTCAATAGCTCTCCACCTTCTCTGGTCATTAGACAATCGATATGAGATCCCCAGTCGTGAAAATGATGTGATTAGACAATGTCGAACCTGTGTCCGTGATCCGATCACTGCAAACAAAACCTAAACAAAAGTTATTACAATGCAAATCATGTTTGTCAATAACACCATTCACTGCGAAAGTAGGGGGAGAAAATCCCCAATCATGAAAATCATGTTTGTCAATAACCCTGCTCGTTATCTGGCCATTCGTCGTGAAAGAAGGGGGCGTTGTGTAATTCCATACGAGAGAGAGCATTTCTCAAAGTTATTTTGCCTCCTCAATTTAGTGCATGACAGTGATGGAAGAATCTCTTCGTGACAATTCCCTTAATTAGTTGATTAAGATCATTATGCAAACTGGAGAAAGAAATATGTGACTTGAAGCAAATGCATGAGAAGCCGCGGTCGCAGGCATTACTCCTCCCCTGACATATCTTCAAAAAACACTTAGGCTAACTGCATCATCCCAACATGAGTATTTTTGCCTCAATTTAGAGCATGACAGTAATGGAAGAATCTCTTCGTGGCAATTTCCTTAATTAGTTGATTAAGATCTTTATGCAAACTGGAAAAAAAAGATGTGACTTGAAGCAAATGCACGAGAAACCGCGGTCGCAGGCATTACTCCTCCCCTGACATATCTTCAAAAAACACTTAGACTAACTGCATCATCCCAACATGGGTATTTTTGCCTCAATTTAGTGCATGACAGTAATGGAAGAATCTCTTCGTGCCAATTCCCTTAATTAGTTGATTAAGATCATTATGCAACCTGGACAAAAAATATGTGACTTGAAGCAAATGCACGAGAAGCCGCGGTCGCAGGCATTACTTCTCCCCTGACATATATGTGACTTGAAGCAAATGCACGAGAAGCCGTGGTCGCATGCATTACTCCTCCCCTGACATATCTTCAAAAAACACTTAGCCTAACTGCGTCATCCCAACATGAGTATTTTTGCCTCAATTTAGTGCATGACAGTAATGGAAGAATCTCTTCGTGGCAATTCCCTTAATTAGTTGATTAATATCATTATGCAAACTGGGAAAAAAATATGTGACTTGAAGCAAATGCACGAGAAGCCGCAGTCATAGGCATTACTCCTCCCCTGACATATCTTCAGAAAACACTACTAGCCGCATCATCCCAACATGAGTATTTTTGCAGTGATAAGAAGGATTCAAATTCAAAGTTCGTATTTTCATTTCTTCAAACAAGTGGTTGTTCTTTACTCAGCGATTTCGGCTGCAATGTTCCTCCACCGGAGCCACATATTGCTAATAAATTTGTTGTAGATTGGTTCTCTTTGTACCCTCCTCAACCTGGGCTTCGGCTTTGTTGTCATGAACGGTCTGGCTTCCCAGAAACTAGACGACATGAATTCATGAGGTGTTCACGTTGTAGTTCCGTTAATTACTGCTCTCGGGCCAGCCATGCATTGAACTGGAAAACTTCTCACAGGTATGTGTGTACGCCCCAACATGATTTGGATGACCTGCATGTCGATATCAATAACAATGAAGAGGGCAAGGACAAATATTTTGAAGAGGCAAACGATTCATGGGATTGTTGGAATTTAATTCCAACTGCATCACATAAATGCTGAACAAAGATTTGATCTACAACAGTTATTTCAGATTGTTCGGTGCCGCAAAGTCTTCTGATATTTTTGAGCATTAAATTCAAAAATTAAATCCCCTGCAGACAGCCGTCTTATTTTTGCTGAAAAGTTATCACCGCCTCTTCGGCAATAAATATGCAGATAAATATCCGCAGATATTTTACTTAGTTTATTGTTTAATCAGATTTTTATTTTTCCTATAAATGTAAGGCACAGTAGTTCTGTTTTCAAGTGAAAGAAGGTGTAAGCAGAAAAAGAACAACAATTCTGTTTTCTGTGTGAATGTAAGAATTTTAGAACAACAGTTCTGTTTTTGAGAGAAGGTTAGAAGAACTTAGTGGGTCTCTTCTGTAAATGCAAAGCAGTGCTGAACCTGCGATTTTCTGAGTTAGAGAAAATCGATTTCTGGAACTGAAGTGTTCCTCTTGTAACAGCTAAGTTTACTGTATCAGTTTTTTGTTTACTGTTGACGAATACCAGTTTACTGTTTTGCTGATTTTTTGTTGCTGTTACACTAAGTGTCAAAAACACTTTGATTTCACTCTGTAAGTCTATTAGTGATTTGACGCCCCTTGTTTTAGTCGCTGTTACACCAAGCGTCAATTGTCTCACTGTAAATTTATAAGTGATTTTGACGCCCAACTTCTTAAAGTGACTTAGCGTCAAAATCATGTTGCTGCAACACCAGTTTCATGTTGCTGCAACACTGATTCCAGAGAGCAGTTTTCTGTTTCTTCTGTGTTAATAAAAACAGAGTGTCATTTCCTGTTGCTGCAACACCACGATCAGCGTTGCTGCAACACCAAGTCCAGAAAACGAAATTATCAGTTTTCTGTGTAAAAACAGAGCATTTTTGTGTTGTCTGTTTGTTAAGGAATTTAGCAGAAAATTCCACCATTGTATCAGAGCGTTGTTCTCTGGTCTTTTGTGTTTGAAATCACCATAAAATTCAGACATGGTATCAGAGCTAGTCTAGGCACTCAGTGAGTCAAAAACAAAGTTTGTTTTTTCACTGTAGGAGCTGTAAGAAGTTTAAAGAGCATATTTTTCCAGCAGAGAAAGTTTTTGCTTGTTTTTAATTTTACAGTCAGTATCTCTTCTTTACCTATACAGAGTTAAGATGGGAGATGCTGGAACAGGTTTGACAAATTCCCAACTGCCACAGTTTAATGGGAAAAATCACAGTGATTGGTCCATAAAAATGAAAGCATTGTTTGCTTCTCAAGGACTATGGGAGCTGATTGAAACTGGCTATGCTGAACCTGTAGATGCAACAGCGTTGGCTGCTTTGACAGTAGCAGAAAGAGACCAGCTGAAGAGTGACAAGAAGAAAGATGCCAAAGCCCTCTTTTTTCTCTTCCAATCAGTACATGAAAGTGTCTTTCCACGGATTGCAGCAGCAACAAAGTCCAAAGAAGCATGGGATATTGTCAAGACTGCCTATCAAGGCATGGAGAAGGTGAAGACTGGAAAGTTGCAGATGTTGAGGAGAGACATTGAAACACTCATCATGAAGGAATCTGATACAATAGATTCATTCTTCACTCAGGTTATTGGGCTGATAACCCAGATTAGATCTCATGGTGAAATTCTTGAAGAAAGAAGGATCGTAGAGAAGATCTTGAGATGTTTACCCTCAAGGTTTGAAGCTGTTGTGGTAGCAATAGAAGAAACAAAAAATCTCTCACAGTTCACGGTAGATGAACTGAGTGCTTCTCTTATGTCTCATGAACAAAGACTGAGTAGAGGAACATATTCCTCTTTTGAGCAAGCATTCAAGACTCAGATGTCTTTCTGCCAAAGAAAAGGCCGAGGTAGAGCAAATAACAGAGGTCGTGGAAGAAGCCAAAACAGAGGCAGATATTATCCTGCAAGCACAAGCAGAAGGAGCTGCAATTAGAACCAAGATGAAGGTTCAAGCAAACAACAAGCTCATGGACAGAAGTATGACAAATCCCAAGTCCAATGTCATTATTGTAAGAAATGTGGGCAGTATGCCAATGAATGTAGGAAAAAACAAAATGACATGAATAGTAGGCAGAATGTTAATTTTGCAAATGAAGAAAATAAGAATCCAAAGAATGTGTCGTTAACATGTAACATTGCACAAGACAAACAAGAAGATGTTTGGTTCTTAGACTCAGGTTGTAGTAATCACATGACTGGAAATATTGCAATGTTTGCCAATTTGGATGAAGATGTGAAATCTGAGGTA
>APFE031238790.1:1784-11853 GCA_000404065.3 Pinus taeda
TGCTAAGTGGATGCTCATGGAATCTTCTAGAAAGTTCTCCTATGACACTTGCCTCTTTGAATTCACCTAGGGATGAGTAAGAGATCCAAGAAATCTCCAAGTGGAACCAAAAACAATAAGTGGAATGACACTAATCAAAAACCTAGAGATGACTCACACCCTTGCACACATCTATAAATGGATCCCTCATCTGAGAGATCTAGAGGCAGGAAGTTTGTGAATTGCAAAGAAGTGCTGGTAGTTTGTATTTGAGAAAGGGCATTATATTGTTGGGTGATTTAACTATTTCATGAGCTGAAGAGGCTTTGATGCTGGGAGGATGATGCTGGATTAGACAATTGGGTTGTAATTCTCCCTTCTATTTAATAAAGTTATTTGAGTTTTCCTCCATACAATTGTGCAATTGTGAATGTTATTATTTGTAAATGCTATTGTATGTTCATTATATTTTTGATTCTGTAATGCTTATGATATATTAGATGAACATGCTTTGATGGTGTTTTGTTACTGTGTTTCTACAGGTACTCTCCAAGTGGGATAAGTACGGAGAGGAGTTGCAAGCTCTTTCAAGGGGGAGAGAGATCAAGCAAGGAGTTAAGCAGAAGATCCAGGTTGGTTCCTTTGTGTCTCTCTTATCTATTATACATAGAGGAAATCACAAATTGCTTTAAACTATTTGTTTCTAGGGTAGCTGCCAAACCTAGAGGGCTAGTCGATCGAAAAGACACTAGTTTCCCCAGAGATACTTGGTATTGAAAGTTTTCCTCTGATCCTTTGCTAATTGATCGAGTGATTGATCAAAAGCCATCTTTGGTCAACTTGGATATCTCTTAAAGTGAGTCTCGTGAGTTCATTCTTGACCAACCATTGGTTGAGGAAATGGTAGACTTGGTTCCATATTCAGCTAACCGTACCTTTTCGATAGAAAGTGAGCCTCATACTACTCAGGTTCTTCTAGTTTTTTCAGTTTTGAATGAACTGAAGGGAAATCCTCTTGTTCTCGAGGTGCATGAGAGAATTTCTCCTATTCCCATTGAGCAAGAAATCAAATCTCATGTTCCTACGACACCCCCTCAAGGTAGTTTGGTCACTTCTTTTGATTGGAGTTGACTCGCAGGATATTGTCTTTCATCTTATGTGCCTTTCTATATTATAGTACATGCCTACCATATGGTCATACCTAGCATAGTCATAGATGAGGGTGCATCTGTTAGAATCCTATCCTCAATTGCTTGGAAAGCTTTAGGTTCTCCTTAGCTTCTCCCCATCACCGAGAATCTGTTAGTTTTTAACAAAGGAACCAGTCAACCGTTAGGGATCCTTCCTAAGTTGCCTATTACCTTGGGAGGAGAGACTATCTACATAGACGTGATGGTTGTCCAAGGCTCATTGGAATTTAATCTACTCCTTGGCCATGAGTATATTATGTCATGGGAGCTCTTGTCTCTTCTCTCTTTCGAGTGATGTGTTTCCTGCATGACGGAATCATTGTGATCATTGATCAACTTACATTCATTGGTCCTAAATCAGCTCCCACTCAACCATCATCCCTAAATGGTTCTAAAATGCAAGCAGCATCACCCCTGCCATAGGTTAATTACATGTCTACCTATTCCATGCCAGCAATTACTGATGATCTAGTAGGTGATGTAGTACACCATGTACTGGGGGCATTGGAACCTGATTTTTCATTTAGATATCTAGACATGTATCCCTTCTAGAGTTTTGTTCTCCCATTTGATGAGAAGCTTTTCAAAGCCATGTCCTCTTTTGGTCTGTGACCAAAGGATCTTGGAGCAGAGTTCCTTGTCTTGTGTCAAGCTCCTTAAAAATTGGAACAAGAGATATTTGGACAGTTCTTTTACTATGTCAACATTGTTAAAAAATGAAATAGGTCCCTATGAGCATGGCTCTTTTAATTGTGTCAAGATCATTAAAAAACGAAACAAGGTGTCATGAGCATGGTTCTTTTCCTGTGTCAAG
Source organism: Pinus taeda (assembly GCA_000404065.3). Taxonomy (NCBI): domain Eukaryota; kingdom Viridiplantae; phylum Streptophyta; class Pinopsida; order Pinales; family Pinaceae; genus Pinus; species Pinus taeda. Next base: position 3,768 of record APFE031238790.1, read on the forward strand.
CTCGTTAAAAAATGAAACAAACACCATTCTAATTTGAGTATTTGATTAGATCTCGTAAAATCCTAGTCGAGTATTTCACTTGATCTCATAAGTTAACCTTCATTTCATCCACTTAGATGCATGAAATGAAGCTTGGGGGGCATTTACCTTGAATTGAGTCATTACGTTTGGGTCATGCAAACTTATCTAAAGCATATTTTATCTTTGTTTCAAGCTTGTGTAAAAATGAAACCAAATCCAAGCATAGTTTTTTCTTATGTTTCAAGCTTGTGAAAAAATGAAACCATCTTCAAGTCTACTCAAGAATAGTTTCTCATGTTTCAAGCTTGTGAAAAAATGAAACCATTTCCCATTTTATCTCCCGTGATTTCCATTTTATTAGCTTGTTTTGCTAGATGATCCTTGGTTTGTTCATTCCATCATCTCCTTCTCTTTGGCCGATCATATGCCTTCACTTGGCTTTTTTACCCTTTCCTGGGGAACATCTGCAATGAGTGGTTTTATTAGCCAGCCTCTTGACCGTTACATGTTTTGAGCATTTCCATCATTACCATAACTAGTTGCTATCCTTTTTTATCGCTTGTTCATCTCGAAGGAGTTATCTTTCATCTCTTTTTACACTCCAAAAATATAAAAAGATTGTCAAGTACTTGTCATTTCCAACTCATTAAAGTAAACGAATTGATGTCTACTCAGTATAAATTTAACACTTTTATGGACTGAGATAGACTATTGTACGAAAAAGGAAAACCTTGGTTGATATCGTCAAGAGGTTCTCTCGAGTATTGTTTTCTACCTTTTCAGGCTCGAGAGACAACTTTACGAAAAGGGACATTTTGGAGTTTTCTTTTCTCTGTCTTTTTCAAACTCTCTAAAAATGAAAAGGATACGAAGTTTTTCCTTTGTCGAACTCGTTAAAATTTAATGACATCAAATTTGTCACCATGGCAGACATGATCTTCTCCTTCCTAGGTCTCGTTAATCTTACTAGGTCGGATCCATTCGAAGGATGGACTTATATCACAAGCATATGCTATCCCCTTCAAAATTATGATAAAGAATAATTGGGGTATCTGCCAGGAATGGTGGGGGAAAATGGAAAATTTTTACCAGTTGTGTCAGAATCTTGTCACTCTTGAACATGACACTCTTTTGCTTTGTGTCAGGTTGGGTTATCCTCACTTCATCATTGACCTTCTTGGGTTTGGGTTATCCACCTTTTTCCTTTCCATTTGATCTTTTCCACATCATCATGACCTCTGATCCTATGGATCCAAAGAGTTGCTAAACTCTGGAGTTGTTTTGCTGATATGTTCAAGAGTTAATACTTTTGCAATTTACACTCGTACCTGTTTCTCTGTATCATCCATAATCATTGCATCCCATTCTCTTGCGTCAATGATGTGGGATACGTCATGGCCTGTCTTCGACAAGGTGACTTCGTATCAGCTTCAGCTCATTATCCGAGAAGTTGGACGAGAGACTTCCTTCCAGTACCTTAGAGCTTGCATGCTCTAATGGAAAGTTCTTCACACTCGACGACAGGTTCTCATCATTGGCTTTCGATCGAGTGACATCATAGGTGTTCGACCTCAATTCATTATTCACACTCCGTGAATTGTGTTGCTGGTACCTTGAGAGCCATTGTCATTATTGGTGGTTTCTCTTGCACTTCTTAACGGTTCACGTCATTGACCGTAATCAAGCAACTTTCTAGTGTGTTCGAGTTTGACACATCTATTCACATGTTAGAATTTGTACTTTGATCAGGTCATGCTGGAGCGCAAGACCTTAGGTTCAGATTACAAAAGTCCAGGTTGCAAGGTGATGTGACATGGTCATGCTTATACACATTTCTCTTTCAGATGGATGGCTGCAACCATACCATGAGTCTGTTATATGTGATCCTTCTCATTATCGGATGGTTGCAACCATACCTTAGGTTAGATATGATCCTTCTTACTGGATGGTTGTGTCCATACCTTGGATCCATTTACATGATCTTTTTCTGGATGGCTGCGTCCATACCTTGGATCCATTTACATGATATTTTTCTGGATGGCTGCGTCCATACCAAAATTCATGTATATTTTATCAATGATTTTAGTAATGTATATGTATATATGCTTGCTTGCAAGTTTCCCGATGACAGTTTCTTGTTCCATGCATATACTCGTAAAGAATTTCACCCCTCACTCTTGTTCGACCTTCATGCTTTAGGGGGCATCTGTTACACAACATTTTTTCACTATTCCTGTACTCCCCATTCCTTGATCCTTGAGGACCTCTATAGTGAACCTCATGTGTTTTGCTATCATGAAGAACATGTCTGTACATCACTCTTCATCTACAAAACATTTCCCTCTTACATCATTTCCAGAGAATATTTGTTCAAACTCAGTTTTAAAGGCTGAAGCTATCTCTTAGTTTCTTCCCCGCATCGATTTGCAGAGTTTAACAGTGAGGCTAGCGTCAATCAATGCTTTTATCCATCCATTACCTACACTGACCCTCTTTTGGAAAGTTTTTTAAAAGTGGAGTCGAAGCTTCTAGGTCTAAAAGCTTCATGAATGGAAGTATGGTAAATGGTTAGTCGAGATAGAGCAGAGAGAGACTATTTGGGCTCCTTTCCCCTATTAAAATGGAACAAGCCAAAAGGGCTGAGACCTCTCCCATCATAAGAGGATCCATGTCCCCTCTCTCAAGCTATATAAACTTCTCCCATTCCAACCTCAGCTAGCTAATGGAAGGGTTGGAATAATCTGCAAAATATTGATAGCCTAAACAACCCTTGATAGCCTTAGCCTTCTAGTTTGCACTTGTAAATGGAGAAAAAGTTTTTAGTTTGTTTGGTTTGGGGAAAAGAGGGATAATCCTTGAATTTTTATTGTTTGAGGTGAATCATGAGATGCTAACAGTGGTGCTAGAACCTGGACACATCGAAGGAAACCTGCAACACTAAGGTGCAGGTTGTACTTTCCTTTCTGTCATAATAATACAACTGATATTTTATTTCCTATATCAATCACATATGGTAGTTGGTAGCTTAAGACTCCTTAGCCTCTTAAGTAAGTTGAATCTATTGTATGTTATCATATGTGCTTTGGTTTCTTGTCTATTTGTTTCAGGTGCTTGATTGACATTAAGGAGATGATCATCGGAGCAAAGAAACAAGGACTTCTTCAAACAAGGATAAGTGATACAAGAGGTAGGATCTTATCCATTCTCAATCTAAGTGAACTGTTGAGTCCCAAACTTGCATTTTTCCTACACCTTTTTCTAGCTTCTTCCCATTCATCTGAACCTCTTAAGTCATCAGTATCATTGCATATTAGTAAAAAGGGGCATTTAAAGTGGTTTCTTGACTATGTGTTTGTGTTGCTATTTGAACTAGATTTTTGTTTATAAGCTGCGGAATCTTGTCACTTTTCATAGCCAGCCCAATTTTCCACAGCTGTTTTGTCAAAGTCTATATTGTAGATGTCTTGAGGTGAATCGAGCCACATGGGCAAGTTGCAAACGACATGGACATGGACCGAGTCCTATTGGCTCAGTTGAATTCATCAGAAGAGGCCATAGTCAACGGTGGGCAAAGCGGTGGTCAACTTAAGAGTCCTACGGTGATAAAACTCTATTTTTCACCATGTGAAGCTTTGCGTGGTTGTTACTAGATCTCAGGGGACAATTTAACACCTGCGGATTGCTCCAAGAATCGGATCCAATAGCCACCCTCCAAAGATTGAATCCTCACGGCAACTATAATGCTAAATCTCAGGACATGGTTGTTTACATGTCTTTTATCAGCGCAGAATGTAGGAAACAGTTATGTCATCCTCTGTTATAAATAATGCGTTCTCATACACATATTAGTTAGCTTTTTGGTAATGTAATTCTGACTGTTAACGAGCCCACTGTGCCATAACTTTATCTTTGGGTTATGACTGCATTTTAATTCATGAGAAGACTTTGTTTCTGAGCTCAATTCATGGTTAATCATTGATTGTCCGAGGATTGTGTAGAGGGCCCCTGCACAGGCTGAGGTCTTGTTTATTACTGTAAATTTTCATGCTTTATTTCTTTATGTTCCTTATGCCATAATCATTCACTTGTATATATATCACATTTCTTATGGTATTAACGTTTGATAGCTGTCCATAACTGTTCATGTTTTATATGTTGTTAACTGATCAATGCTTTTGTTTCAGATTACAATAGGCAGCCCGGGCATTTTCACATAGTTTTCTAATGACTAATGACATGGAATTATTCTTGTCCTTCTACTGATTCATTTCCATTAGTTTTTAGTTCCAGCGCTGTGTTATTTATTTCAGTTTTTCTCATTTACTCTTCTGCAAGATAGATATTAAATTACTCATGTCATTTTCAGTTACCTCCTAAAGCCAGAGTGAGTCGAATGGTAAGGGATTGAAGTATGAATGCGTAGTTTGATATTAGTTTATTTTTCTACAAGTTAGTTATTGAATTTCTCATGTCATTTTCAGTTACCTCCTAAAGCCAGAGCGATTCGAATGGTGAGGGATTGAAATATGAATGTGTAGTTTGATATTAGTTTATTTTTCTGCAAGTTAGTTATCGAATTGCTCATGTCATTCTCAATTACCTCCTAAAGCCAGAGCGAGTCGAATGGTGAGGGATTGATGTATGAGTGTGTAGTTTGATATTAGTTTTATTTCTGCAAATTAGATATCAGATTGCTCAAGTTGTTTATGATTACCTCCTAAAGCCAGAGCGAGTCGAATGGTGACAAGTCAGAATATGAGTTGATGTAATGTGATTTTAGTTTACTTTACTTGAAATTCTTGGATTTCTTTGAGTTCATTTTTTCTTATATTTTCATGGTAGTAAGGATACTGGGTTTCATGGTCACTAGCTCACTATTGTTTAAATAGAATAGTGGCACATTTTCACTCTCTTTCAGGAATTAGTTTCATCATTGCATGTTTTAAAACCTTTTTTTTTTTAAGTTTGAAGTTTTGAAAATCATTTTAAAGGACATCATTGCCTTGAACATTTATATCGTACTTGTCTTTTATAATTTCCATCTCACATTAGGCAATTAACAGAAATAAACCCAAAACAAAACAAAAACTCAAAAATGACAAAAAAATAAGAAATAGGTTATCTTTCACATATAGTGGGCCACACTTCAACAGTTTACGACTCCCGAATTGACAATTAATAGAGAAATTTAGGACACTCTAAATTGACCAAAAATTTTGGTGCCGTTGTCGGGGATGTGTAACTAGGTAGCCAATTTCCTTAAAAAAAAAAAAAAAAAAAAAGAAGGGAAAAATTGATAACTTCTTGAAGTATGCTCTCCTCTTGCACTTAGTGTGATCTAGAGGATAAGAAAAGAGAGTTATTAGTTCAATAATTTCTTAAGTATGCTCTCTTCTTGCACCCAGTGTGACCTGGAAGATCAGAAAGAGAATTATTAGCCCAACTTAAAAAATAAAAAAAAGAGATGCATAGAGCAAGAGATTGTAGGGGAAGGTTTATAGCTAGAACCAGGAGTTCGATTTTCACAACTCCATCTTCTTCAAGGCATAGACAAGATTCACCACCATCTACCCCTAGCCTTAAGATTCCTGGAATTCAAGGAGCAGCTGAATTAGAGGATTCTCCTACACCATCTACCAAATCTCATTTAGAGGAAGACCCTTTCTTTACTTCTACAGGAGAGCATATTATAATTCAAGAAGTAGAATCACCTGAAGAAGAAAAGGAAGAAACTCCATCTCATCCTCCCTTAATAGAAGAACCAGAGGACTCTGAGGACTCTGAAAAATTATTATGACAGAGGAAGTAGTAGATGGATTTAGAGGTAGAGGTAGAGGTAGAGGAGGAGGAAACAATGGAAGAGGAAATGGAGGAGGAAGAGGTAACAATGGAGGAAATAGGGATGGGGATAACTCATTTGGATTCCCTATAGATGACGAGGAAACCCATAGAACAATGAAAAAAAATTCACAATCTGTCCTCCCAAACTTTCATGGGTTGAGAAGTGAGGATCCCGAAACATTTCTATTTGAGTTTGAAGTCATGTGTCGAACCTATGATTATATGGAAGACTCTCAAAAACCCAAACTGTTTCCTTCAACATTAAAAGGAGCTACTTTGAAATGGTTCATGGGACTAGCCACTCAATCTATTAATAGTTGGAATGATATGAAACAAACATTCTTGGATAGATACCTGGACTATTGCATGCCCACCAATCGTAAGGATGAGGTATTCAAGGTGATGCAAAAAGAAGATAAAAACTTAGAGGACCTACTTGAAAGATTTCAATACAACTTAAAGAGAGCAGAAATGAGTAATCTAGATGAGGAAACCTTGAAAGCCCTTCTATTGAAAGCCATTAGAGATGAATGGATAGACATTTTAAACATGATGGGAAAGGGAGATATCTCTCAACTTCCACTCATGACATAGTAGAACTATGTGTCCATCTCTCAAGGGGAAAATCTAAAACTGCAAAAAGGCCTAGAGATCCTTCTCTGATTAGAGCAAACAAATATGCAACCAGTTTAGTAAGTAGGGCAGAGATTAGCAATATGATTGATGATTTCAAAACTGATATTTTAGGGAGCCTTAGTGAGCAACTAGATACCCTTAAAATAAAAAACAAGCAGAAAGTAGAATCTGAAGCTTTGGCCATCCTTTGTCCAAAATGTAGGAAGAAACATGCTCTAACGGAATTTCCCTTAGATGCAAAAGTTGTAGAAACATGTATGATTTTCTCGGAAAGCCATGAGACCAAGGATTGTCCTTCAATTCTTGGGCTTAAAGCTGTCTTTCAAGAAGATCCAAATTAAGTGGAGTCTCTCTATTTTGTTACAAGGAGACCATGGTAGGGGCAATAAAATCAAGGGTTCAATAATCCTATGAACTTTCAACCCCTGCCAAATTGGAATCCTTGGCAACAACCTTGGCCCCAATCTCAAAATCCATATCAATCATGGGTACAAGGTATGCAAAATCCTTATGGGATATTTGCTCAATTTTATCAATATCCTCCATCCCTTCCAAATCAACAAGCTCCACAACTTCCAAATCAAAATCCACAACTTTCATTACCATTCCCACAACAACAACAAACTCCTCAACAAAATTCTCAACTCTTGCTTCCATTCCAACAAAAAGCAAATCAACTACCTTCCCAGCCATTGCCAAATCCCAATAATAAAAATCCTCAAAATGCTTACATGGTAGAAGGACAACAATTTCCTACCTATATGATTGTTCCTCTCAATGATGTACAACTTAGATCTGGTAGAGTTTTAGAAAAACCTTCTATAGATGCTCAAAAGCAAAGTATTTCTGAGGAAGATTCTCTTGAAGCCAATAAAGGTTCTAAAGCATCTCTTCAAAATCCAAACACTCAAAAAGAAAAAGAAAAAGATTCAACCCCCACAACTCCTATAGTTGAGCAACTTGCATCTTCATCCACACCTCGTTTTCTTGAAAGGTTACAAATTGACAAAGGAGTGGAAAAACAAATCTTATTGCCTGACTATGATTTCCTAGATGAATTAAAGAATGTCTGTATCAAGATTCCCTTGCTACAAGCCATTAGAGAGATTCCTATTCTAGCAAAAACAATAAAGGAGTTGAGTCTCAAAAGACCAGGAAGGAAACCAAGAGATACAAGAAGAATCCACCTGGTAGGAAAAATTGCAAATATCATGATGGCGAAAATTACCATGCAGAAGTATGTAGATCCCAGTAGTCCAATTGTCAAGACACATATCAATGGGATAGAAATTCCAAATACTTTGATTGAATTAGGGGCTGCTATCAACATTATGAGTAGACAAACTATGGAACAGCTAAAACTTCCTAATCTTCTTTTTACACCCACCTTACTGCAACTTGCAGATCGATCTATAATCAAACCAGATGGTGTATTAGAAGATATTTAAGTCTCCTTAGATTCTTGGGAATATCCAGTAGATTTCATGATTTTGACTCCCAAGAGTAATCTAAGAGGGCACCCACTCATTTTAGGAAGACCTTGGCTAGCCACAGCTAATGCTTTCATTAGTTGTAGATCTGGGGATAT
>APFE031238790.1:15130-61884 GCA_000404065.3 Pinus taeda
AAAAAAAAAAAAAAAAAAATTCTCTCTCTCATTTTTCATTCCACTCCACCTCATTCTCATTCCACTCCATCTCATCCCCATTCCATATCACTTCATTTCAACTCCATTTCATTCATTTGATTCCATCAATAAAATTTTTTATGACCATTTTCCATCCAGTCAGTGATCGTTTATAAATCTCATTCAGTTATAAGCTTGTTGGGTCAGTTTCCGTAGCTAGAGTCAGTTTTCGCAGCTGCTCACTGATTCCGTAGCCAGTTGGCTTTCTGTATCCACCACTCTATTTTTCAAAAAAAAAAAAAAATTACAGTGAGATGTTAGTTCAACAATCATGAAATCAAATGCAGGTATGAGGATATATTATGAATACATAAGGCATTCAAAAGCACCAACGAGGAGCAACTGATTGAAGACCAAGGAAAAATGACAAGAATTCCAAGGTATGAACAAAACATTATTTCAAATGGCATTCTAACACATTTTTGCATAGTTATTAAATCACGAGCTCAACTATATGCAATGATTAAACGAAATCGCCTCTATAACCATTTCATTCCACACCATTCCTCCATAAGCCATGCATTTATTTTCCAACGGTCTTATGATTAATTCCCGGATTTAACTCAAGTTTGGAAATATTCTCACACTCCATTTGTGATTATGAATCATGGTTGATTTGACTACGGCTTCTTTCAGCCGCACAAAATCCGCAGCTGTTTTATAAACATGCTTGCGTCCATTCTACAGCCTCCCAATTTTAAAAATTGCCATATGCACTTTCTCCCCCTACTATTCTATTGACCTCACGACTTCATTTCCACCGTGCTCACATAAGCCTTCACCCCATTTTGTTCTCTGTTCCGCTTCATTCCGTGTACCTATTCTCTGATATCCACTTACATTTGCTGGTCTCCTTCATAAACCCTGACCATCTCTACTAATTCAGACGAGTTTTAAAGAACAGAAGGAAGGATGGGACGACTGTTGAGGACAGAACTAGAGGGGCCCAAATTTATTGAAGGATATCCACAAGTGAAAGATATATTGAAGAAGGCCAGGTGGTTATGCTTTATCCATAAATTCAAAGGCTACCATAGGGAGGTTACAAAGGCCTTTGCAAGGTCTTTTGATGGACTAGAGGTGGAAATTGGAGACCTAAAATTCTCAGTAACTGAAGCGTCAATAGCAGCTGCCACAGAACTTCGCCAGGGAGGTGAACGCTGGTTTAAGAACCGCAGCATTGGTGATGAAGCTTGGAGAGTGATCTTACGTGACCCAGGTACAGATGTCACCATTTTCAAAAAGGGAATTCCTGTTCATGTTTTAAAAGAAGAGTGGGCCAGCTTATTGTTAGTTATTCAAAAATTTATCACATGTGAGGGATGTTTTGGACCAATGTACATGTATCACGCATGCCTGTTAATGAATTTTCTAGACAACCAGATCCTTAATCTACCATACTTTTTACTAAACAGTTTGAAAAAGATGTCTGTAACTGTCCAAAAGCATCTGGGGGACATAGAACCACATTTGTATCACCATGGTCTCGTGAAAATCCTGATAGAAAAACAATTAAAGGAGAAAAGGGATACTTGGGAGTAATTTTTAATTAGAAATTTCTTTGAAGAACCCCAAGAAACCCCTGAAGGTAGTACATCGAAAAGAAGTAGAAGAAAGAGAACAAATGATAAAACTAAAAGCCCTCCTACTAAAACAGTTGAGAGAACTAGTAGAGAAGAAAGACTATCTAAAAGGGGGAAGGAAAAGACTCCTACTAACACAGTTGAGAGAACTAGTAGAGAAGAAAGATTGTCTAAAAGGAGGAAGGAAGAGACCAAGGGTAAAAAGCCAACAAAATCAAAAGAGAAAAGAAGCATTGAGGCTGTGCATCAAACCCCTTCCTTAGAAGAAGACCATCAAGTATTGTCTGAGAGATTAGTTCACCTTCAGGAACAGTCAGCTATGGCCAAAAAGAAAGGGAAAGGAAAACGGAAGGAAAAAGATAGTAGTCCGCAATATGTAAGAAGAAGCAGCAGGCTTAAGGGAAAATGGAGAAAAGCACAAACTAAAGGACCCCATTTTGTTGATTTGGGAGAAGGAACACCTGAACAAACTCCAGCTGGCAGTAGTCCACCTCATTCTCAGCCAAATGTTGAAACTAGTCCTCAAGATGATGACATGAGTCCTTTTCGGCTATAATTTGAAGTCAATTCTCCTCCATAGCATTTTGGGGATAGCCTCAGGAAAATGACACCTGAAATAGATCCAAGGCAGCAATAGGTGTATGATTACATAGAATCCTTAGAAAGAACATCCACGGGTCCCAGCACTTCATCCACTCAGCTTCACATAGCACAAGAAGCCCTAGTCCAATCATTGAAACAAGAAATATTTGAGTTGAAGGTTATAAATCGACATATTAAAAATGAAAATGAAGCACTCAAAGAGCAGAGCAGACTGGACAAGATCATCCATGACAACACTATGCTACACCTGGGACTATGGCACAAAAAGAACAGAAAATTGAAGAAGAAATGCAAGAAGATAAGTAGAGCACTGGTTAATCTGAAATTCAGATGCTTGATGAAGAAGCCCAGGATGTTAGCAGCACCAAGAAAGAGAGGAAGAGGGCTAGATGTACTGCCAAAAGCTTCAGAACATATGATTTGAAGGGGAGATAGTCCAAATTTTGGTTGCATGAGGACATGCAACACCTTCACAGTGGGGGTATGTTGAGTCCCAAACTTGCATTTTTCCTACACCTTTTTCTAGCTTCTTCCCATTCATCTGAACCTCCTAAGTCATTAGTATCATTGCATATTATTAAAAATTAGGGAATTTAAAGTGGTTTCTTGACTATGTGTTTGTGTTGCTATTTGAACTAGATTTTTGTTTATCAGCTGCAGAATCTTGTCACTTTCCGCAGCTAGCCCAATTTTCCACAACTGTTTTGTCAAAGTCTATATTGCAGGTGTCTTCAGGTGAATCGAGCCACATGGGCAAGTTACAAATGATGTGGACATGGACTGAGTCCTATTGGCTCAGTTGAATTCATCAGAAGAGGCCATAGTCAACGGTGGGCAAAGCGGTGGTCAACTTAAGAGTCCTACGATGATAAAACTCGGTTTTTCACCACATGAAGCTTTGCGTGGTTGTTCCTATATCTCAGGGGACAATTTAACACCTGTGGACAGCTCCATGAACTGGATCCAATAGCCACCCTCCAAAGATTGAATTCTCACGGCAGCCATAATGCTAAATCTCGGGACATGGTTGTTTACGTGTCTTTTATCAGCGCAGAATGTAGGAAACAGTTATGTCATCCTCTGTTATAAATAATGCGTTCTCATACGCATATTAGTTAGCTTTTTGGTAATGTAATTCTAACTATTAACGAGCCCACCGTGCCGTAACTTTATCTTTGTGTTATGACTGCAATTTAATACATGAGAAGACTCTGTTTTTGAGCTCAATTCATGGTTGATCGTTGATTGTTCGAGGATTGTGCAGAGGGCCCCTGCACAGGTCAAGGTCTTGTTTATTACTGTAAAGTTTCATGCTTTATTTCTTTATGTTCCTTATGCCATAATCATTCACTTGTATATATATTACATCTCTTATGGTATTAATGTTTGATAGCTATCCATAGTTGTTCATGTTTTATATGCTATTAACTGATCAGTGCTTTTGTTTTAGATTACAATAGGTAGCCCGAACATTTGCACATAGTTTTCTAATGACTAATGACATGGAATTATTTTTGTCCTTCTGCTGATTCATTTCCTTTAGTTTTTAGTTCTAGCACTGTGTTATTTATTTCAATTTTGCTCATTTACTCTTCTGCAAGATAGATATTAAATTACTCATGTCATTTTCAGTTACCTCCTAAAGCCAGAGCAAGTCGAATGGTGAGGGATTGAAGTATGAATGCGTAGTTTGATATTAGTTTATTTTTCTACAATTTAGTTATTGAATTGCTTATGTCATTTTTAGTTACCTCCTAAAGCCAGAGCGAGTCGAATGGTGAGGGATTGAAGTATGAATGCGTAGTTTGATATTAGTTTATTTTTTTGCAAGTTAGTTATTGAATTTCTCATGACATTCTTAGTTACGTCCTAAAGCCAGAGTGAGTCGAATGGTGAGGGATTGAAGTATGAGTGTGTAGTTTGATATTAGTTTTATTTTCTGCAAATTAGATATCATATTGCTCAAGTTGTTTATGATTACCTCCTAAAGCTAGAGCGAGTCGAATGGTGAGGGGTCAGAATATGAGTTGATGTAATGTGATATTAGTTTACTTTGCTTGAAATTCTTGGATTTCTTTGAGTTCAGTTTTTCTTATATTTTCATGGCAGCAAGGATACCGAGTTTCATGGTCACTAGCTCACTATTGTTTAAATAGAATAGTGGCACATTTTCACTCTCTTTCAGGAATTAGTTTCATCATTGCATGTTTTAAAACCCTTTTTTTTTTAAAGTTTGAAGTTTTGAAAATCATTTTAAAGGACATCATTTCCTTGAATATTTATATCATACTTGTCTTTTAGAATTTCCATCTCACATTAGGAAATTAACAGAAATAAACCCAAAATAAAACAAAAGCTCAAAAACAACAAAAAAATAAGAAATAGGTTATCTTGCACATAAAGTGTTCCGCATTTCAACAGTTTACGACTCCCGGATTGACAATTAATACAACAATTTAGGACACTCTAAATTGACCAAACATGAACTTATGTCATATTGTCTTGTTTGTGGCTAGAACCTCTCCCTTGGGCTAGAGGGATTGTCTATCTCCGTAGAGAGAATCTTGTTACTCCACACATAGTATTGAAGTAGGGGACCCCTAGGGGGTACTTCATCTTCCTAAGCTACCAAGTCCTTGTTTACTTCTGTCAGTGTCGACCCTGGTTCCATGTCACAGAGGCACCTCATGATTGATGACATTATTAGTGACACATGGCACCTCCTGAGTGGTGACACGTGTCACCCAGATATGCCCCCATAGGACCCCTAAAAATTCCAAATCTGTGTGCCACGTTTCCTCCATACTGCCATGTCATGCTGACATCATTTGCCATGTGTATTCATTGGGACCAATGATATTCCGCCACGTGGCCCCCCTCGAGTAGAGAGAAAAGTTCTACCTACTTTTGGTTTTTCAACTGATTTCCTTTGTAAATCGTCATCGAACCTCCCCTGCTACTTTAACACTATCGGTGTATTCCCCCGCAATTGCTTACGAATGGTCCATTGGATCCGCGGATCGCCGATTTGTTAATATCAGAGCTCTGCCCCTTTGTACTGCACATTGAAATCTTGTCGATCGCCAATATGTCACGCTTAGGATATTTGACTTTTGTGATCACCAATATGTTGTGCCTAGGATCTTTGACTTTTGCAATCCTTGATATCGGTGATCGTTCCATTATAGGTTTGTTATGTCCTCCCTCGCTATTACTACTAGGAAACTGTGATGAGCCTCAGCCTTAGCCATTTTTCCTTTGTTTTCTGGATTTGAAAGGGTATCTTCAATCTGCTCTAACTTCTAATTGAGGAGTCTATTTTTAGACTTCCATCTACTGTTGGAAAGCTTTTTCCAAAAACTATCTATTGGAGAGAGTTTGATTTAGCTTTGAGAGCTTTTGTGTCTTTGAAGATGGATGCAAACCTCTATGTTCTTTGGTACTCTTTCTACAACTAGAACTTTGTTTTTAGAAGGTGACAACACCCTTGATGGATGAGATTAAGTGCTTCAACTGTCATGATTTTGGTCATGTAGCAGCTGCTTATAGGAGGAGAATACACTCATCCATGCAGTAGTAAGATCAGCACAGAGGAGGACCCACATTCAGGTATACAAATTCTTTCAATGGTCATTTTTTTCTTGGAACATGTTTGGGCATAAATCCATTGATTGTAGATCTAGTGTGAAAAGATGGAGGTAAAGTATGAGTAGAAAAATATCAGATCCATTGGCTACATATACTAGTCACATAGAGTGTTATGTGTGCCATAATTTTGAGAACATGGCCAAGGATTGTAAGATTCCTAGATCATTGATGCCACTTGTTCAAAATTAGTAGAAAAGGGAAAATGTGCAACCAAGGAACGCATGAAAGACAGAGAAGCAACTAGGAAGATGTGGCATTGCACTTTTTTCTTGTTATGTTAATGACATGTGGTATATAGATAGCATATTCTCACACCATATGTCAGGAGATAAGAGAAAAAAAAAAATTCTTAATAAAACCAAGGATGGTCATGTTGTGTTTGAAGGTAGTGAAACTACTAGAGTGTTGGGAAGTGGCAAAGCTAATCTTGGTGAGAAGAGGACAAGAAGTGATCAAATGGTTGATGGAGGAAAATAAGTGATTTTCAACTCCAAAGGTTGCATCATCAAGAAAGAAGGATCAAAGAGAGTGATTGAAAGAGAAGTCAAGACCCCAAATAATGTGTATGTTGGAGGGAAGAGTGAAAAGTAAGAAGAGTCAAAGACAAATTATACTCTTCCTCATCAAATTTAGAGTAGATTAGATTAGCACCTATTACATTCCATTCTTGCATGATAGATCTAATTGAATTCAACAGTAAGCATGAGATTAGCATAGTCTAAGGGAGAGTGTTGGCATCTTCATTCAGTTCCTTCATGTAATTTCATATTAGCCAGATCACTTTATATGAGGCGTATCATGTTCAAGGGGAGCTATGTTTTTCAAGGTTTGATTCCTTATGTTTATTTATTTTCACTCATTATTTTTTCAGCTAATGTATTTATTGTATGTCAGTGGAAAAGACATGTCTATCATTCTTGTTGCAACATTCATTGATTATATTTCAGCTATATTGTTATTGATGGCTTTTGGAGAAGTTACATGTTGAGTTCTTGTGATTCTATTGGAGGTATGACAACCACATGGTTGTCTCATGCACATGATCAAAGTGTGATGGAGGATCACAATCCAGGCAGAGCATATGTGCTTCCTATGGATTTGCATAATGTTGATGTGGTTTGATGCAGGATGATTTTTATTGCTATTGCTACACATTGCTAGGTGGATAAGATAGTATGGTTGCATGGAAAACTTGGCATGCTACTAGTGTTTTTCATTATTATATCATAGTTATTACATACCTTATTATACTTGTTGCTACCATGGATTTTTTGATGATGTGATAGATTTGGCTCATCTAGAATATGTGTACCTCATTGCTTATGTTTTCACCTCTAGATGAATCATGTATACTGATGAATTTTTTAGATGATTAGATTATATGCTTCTCATATATATAGAGAGAGTGAGTTGATGGTTTGAGGTTGAGGAGATAATGAGTTAATGATGTTGCTGAATTGATTAGTTCTTTGATTTTTTCTGCTCTGATGCATTGTGTATTAGCCATATATTGATATTATTGGAGATATTACTTGTATTGGTTCATACGTTGTTAGTTGCTTGTTCATTTTCTACTCAGAGCTTATGTTGATGGTTGATGAGCCTCATGGACACTTTGTGATGATGAGAACATATATTTTCTATCATTCTATGATATATTTCTATGATGCTACTATCAATCAATTTTCTTGTTGATGCACTTGTGGAGCATGGTGGTAGTCGCTAGTGATTATCATGATTGTGCTTCAAGATATTCATTATTGGGATGGTGATGGAGAAGACGTTGAGTGGCCATGTACTAGCACATGATGTTTTTAGTACCTCTATTGTTGATACAATATACAAAAATATCATGTCATTTCTCATGGAGGGCATACGATTTGATGCACTTAACGTGTACTGAATTTTATTGTTGCTTCTTAATGGAGCATATGTTGATGCTCATTGATGCCATGTGGTCATGCTATTTCATGTTTTGGGCATGTCTATAAGAGATCACCTTTGTGTGCAGATGTAAAATCCATGTATTGTCATTGTTTTATCCTTTAGGATAATTTCTCATGGAGAGACCCATGGTATCTGGTATGTTATGTCATT
This sequence comes from Pinus taeda, assembly GCA_000404065.3. Taxonomy (NCBI): domain Eukaryota; kingdom Viridiplantae; phylum Streptophyta; class Pinopsida; order Pinales; family Pinaceae; genus Pinus; species Pinus taeda. The sequence continues at coordinate 23,122 of APFE031238790.1, forward strand.
AGCTATGTATGGGTCAATGGGTGTTGAAGTCATGTATTATGTTGATGTATCCCCACTATTTTGGGTGCATCATGTAAACTTGGGTCCATAGAATCATGGTTTGTGATAGGTGTAGAGGAGTCATATGTCAGTTCTATGTACTTATCACAACTATGTATTTTCTCCATGAAGCATTGCACTTCATTATATATCGTTGCTCAAAGTCAGTTGCAATCATGGTCATGAGGAGTAGTCTCATGGACTTGGAAAGGAGGCTTATTGTAGAAGGAAGAATGTCTGATTGAAGCTCAACTACATGCTTAGGGGGAGCATGTTCAGTCTTCAAAGTTGGCATGCTTGGCGGTTGAGGTTCATGTTTTTATATGCACATTCTTGGTCTACATTAGTCTTGTATCAACATGGTGTTAAATAATAAATGGGGATTCCTTCTCTCATCCAACACATTATTGGCACTTTTATTTAGAGGGGAGAGAATTTGGATAGAGATCAGATTAAGAGTTGCAGCCTCAGTTTTGGAGAGTGTATGGAGATCAACCTCACATGTTGGATTGAGGTTGACATCACTGCCAAAGAGGGAGTTTGTTGGCATTGCATTGCTGACATTGATGTCAACATGGTCATGGTCATGGTGTTATTTGTCATATTCATGTCTGATGATGTATGTTTGACTTGATGGTCTTGTTCATTGGCATTGATGTCAACATAATTACAAATACACCTAGTGGAGGTGAGATGGAATCTACATGTGATGTTGGTTTGAGGATTGACATGCTGTGATGGTTGATGTTGTTGCTGAAGGAGGTTGGAATGCTTCTATGGATGTTTCATATGTATCGACATGTCTTGGAGACATTGGATATGATTGTATATGTGTTGAGTTGTGTCTACTTTTGTTGGATATGTCTCTATCAGTGTTGGAGGTAGTTGTATGACTTGATGTTGTTGCTGCAAGAGTTGTAGATGCTACTACATGTGTAGGAGGTGTTTGGATAGGCTTTGGTTGTTGCTTGAGTAGCTAAATATGTTTGTATTGGTGATGAGGTTGGAATATTAGGTCTTGTATGTCATTAACTTGTTGCAGATGTTCTTGGCCTATATCATTGGTTGTAGACTTGTTATAGAGGTTCTGAAGGTTTTTCATGGTGTCCCTTACATGCTATTGAAAATGTGTTCCAAGTGGTGGGTTAAACAAGTTGGAAACTAGGATTTTAGAGGGTGTACACTAGATTCCTTCATAGGAAGAGTGTACATACACAGGTTTCCCTCACAGGAGTAGCGTATACATTTTGGAAGTGATTTTTCCTTGCATTCCTTGCCCTACTTAGTTAAATAATGGTTTTTTCAGCTTGTATTTTTTGGGTTTTTCCATGTATAGGTTGGAAAAGGTTAAATAACTTCTAGAAGATGTTTAAAGTGAAGAGTCTCTCTCATTAAGTGAATTTAGTGGTCTGATATGGTCAATGAACTGAATCTAGATCAAATCAAGCATATGAATAGGGTTGTGAAGCCCAATAGTTCTTTTTAATTATTGAGTTTAACACTTGCTTTCATCTACATATTGGAGGAAGCTCAATGCTAATATGGTTGATTATCTTGTGTGTTGAGTGAGTGAGTGAGTGGAGAATTGTGTGCAAGTCGTATGAATTTTCTAGAGCAAGTTGCTACTTCCTTGCATAGCAACTTGCTTGGAACGTAGAGTGGAAAGAAATGTGGGGGCACATGGCTACCCATGACTTTGATATAGATGAATGACTCTTCACCAAAAATATTTACAGTCCTCTTAATATTTTTGATAGCTTCATGAGACATTCTGGGGGCTTGGCCTTGAATATCATTTTATAGATTGGGATCATAACCTTGTGGAATATTTGATAGAAATAACCAAAATAATTGCTCTTAGAGTAAATTTTGATAAATGTGAATTAGAGTGGGTTCAGAGATGGTCCACTTCCATCCCATTGCTAGAAAATCAAGATAGTAATAGAAGGATTCCATGACATAGGATGAAATATAAAAGGGAGAGAATTTTTTCTTTGAGAAACTATTGGTAGAACAGAAAGCTAAAATGTGTTTGGCCATGTTATTGGATAATATAGTGGCCCAATCAAATATGTGCTCCTTAGAAGCCCCCATCAATTAAAGGAACCTAACTTCCATGGAATTTATGGACATTTGGATATGCCTATAGCCTACAAAGCATGGCATCTATTTGACTGAAAGGAGAAGTGAGGGAATCTATAGAGAACATATCATCTTGCTCATTTTTGTGTTTGTTTGAGTCACTCCTCCAATCTTTAATGGAATTAACTAGATCCCCATGGCTTTTAAATAAGCCTTCTACATACTCCTTTCCATAGACACATTGAGGGTCTGGCATGTGGTACATCTCCTAAAAGGATTTTTTTTAGAACAATCCAACTATCATTCCCTTTTGAGTGTGGAAATTACTTTCCATGAGATCCACCATTTCAATAACCCATCTAACCATGTCCGTGAAAGGTAGAATCTTAGGCATCACTCCAATTCTGTACATAAAATAGTTTGTTGCATCTTGTGGAGTTTCCTCTGAGGTTGGGGTTTCATCGTCGACCAAAATAATTTTGATAGTCACCCCGGGGCTTATATTCAAAATAATTATAGATAGCTTCCCATGAGGAATTTCCCAAATCCTGGGTACAAACTATGTCTAAAAAAAATCCTTCTCCTAGTAGCTTTTCATCAATGGTTTCCCTAAACGGGCCAGTTGGCTATTGTACAAGCGATTTTGACTTCCCCTTAGCTTTCTAAATTTTTTTCTTGACGAGGGTGGCGGAGGCTTCCCTGGTAAGTCGAGGGTAATTAGATGATATTAGTGCAATGAGATCCTTAATCTAGTGGACAATCAGGCGAATGTAGATGCAAGAAGATGGAGTGGCTAAAGACAACATATTTCTAATAGATCTGTTTAAATTGAAATAGTCGATTCATGGGGTACACTGGTTAGTTTGCAGGCATTTTCGGGTGGAAAAATGAAAAGAGGACATTGGGAGAAGGCACATGTATGAGTTGGATTAAGTGAAGGAAAAGAGAGGATGGTGATGTATCAAATGGTCTCATACTCCCTTGACACATTTGTCTGATGGTAGTCCTGACTGTTGATGTGGTTGTTGAGTTGGCCTGATAGGTGGCGGGCCCAATTTGCTTCATCCGTCGAGATGCCTAGGTAGAATTGGAGACAAGGTTTGACTCCCTGGAATTAATCATAATCGTTGATTTGAGTTGCTCACTTTATTGTCTTTGACTTTGTGGTGGATAACATTGGCTTAATTATTATTCTTGTTTACCAACCAGAGCTTCTCCTGGGTTACACCACTACAAGATGGATGAGGGATCCACCCCATTGGTGATTTTAATTTAATAGTTTACATTTGGAAAGAGGGGGAATGCCCGCCACTTGGTAGCTCCTATGTTCTGAAAATGGTGTCGCCTGCTTCTTTCGCACTACTGAGATGGAACCCAGATTCCTTACTGCTCTAGTCCCTTGGTCCTCAGAAGCCTAACTCCTTTTGAAATATAATTGGAAATTGTTATGGGGTTTTGACCCTCTAGGGCATGTCATTAGGATGACATCATGTTGATGTCAACCAAGCCAAACATCTACCTATGATTGGTCCAAGTGTCATCGATATATGGGCCCTTTGGGTACCCGAAAACTTTGAAACAACCTCCCAAGTGTCCACCTCCTAGTGGATGGTTGCTGATGTCATCTCTTCCCAATAACATGTTTCCACCTATCTGATCATATGAGAGAGAAGGGGTCCCTCGTACTTTTTTGTGTGAGCAATTTCTTTGTAAATGGGGGCTTTAGGGACTCAGGGCATGGGCCTCCAATTTTGGTTATGGGGTTTTGTTAGTATATGGCCCCAGTTCAGACAATTAAAGGATCTTGGTCCTTGGTCTTTGGAGGCTTTTGAAATAATTTTTTCATGATTTATGGGATTCGAGGGTCGTGGTGTCTTTGGGATTTTAACTTTTGTGGGACAAACTCTAAACACCCCTATATTTTGATCCATGAGGCCATTTTTAGACTTATTTATACCATTCTAAAGCTCTTCTAGAGTTCTTTCTAAATAATTGAGTATGACGTGTATTTGAGCTCTTCTTCTACTATGAAAATGGCTCGAAAATGTGCTATGATTTACACCTCAACCCCTTTGTTATATGAAACATAAAAGGAAAGAGTAGTAGGGTACAAGATCGTCTCCAACTGGAGAAAGTGTCTTGCTGGAAAGGCACTAAGAACTTGCAAACTAGTAGCCTTTTTGGGAATGGAGTAAAAAATATATAAAAAAACCGGAAACAAAATAAACACTCCGGTATTTACAATGGCTTGCCGGATTTACAATGGAAGTGGGTACTTGAATTTAGTGTTTAAAGTAGTGCTCGAGGTACTTCCCACTTACAGACAACTCAAACACTTCACCCTCTAAATTTTCTAGGAATAATTTGTTGTTACCCTTGGCTTCAACTACCTTGAATGGACCAAACCACAAAGGATCAAATTTCCCCTAATTTCCTTTGTCTTCTCTCGTGATATCCCATATAAGAACAAGGTCACCTGGATGGAAAAAAATTTCTTTGGCATTTTTCTCAAACAGGTCCTTCATCTTATCCTAGAACTTGAGTATATTCTGAGTCACCTTCTCTCTATTATCTTGCAATTCAACCAACTAGTTTATCCTCTTGGTCAATGGATTAGGTTTCTCTTTTGCATCCTGAATTAACTTAGCCATTAGCATAACCAATTGGCTAGGTAACAGTGCAGCAATACCATATACTAATTCAAATTGTGGTTTTCTAGTGGATCTCTTTGTTGTAACTTTATTTTCCCAAACAAAAAATTTAAGTTGGGAGTCACAATTTTTCTTATTTTGTACAATGGTTTTCTTTGAAATTTTCACCAAATTTTTGTTTAATGACTCGCCCAATGCATTTACCTGTGGATAATAGGTGGTAGAGTGACCAAATATGACATTATTCTTATGCCATAAATAAATGGGTCTTTCAGACTTAAACACCTCGGAATTATCAATCATTATATTCTTCGTAAATCCAAATTTGGCAAAATTATGTTCTTCAAGTAACTTTATAACCACCGAACTAGTTGCATTCTAGGTGGGAATGGCTTCCACCAACTTTGTAAAATAGTCAGTAGCTGTCAAAATCCATTTATGCTTCCCACTGAAAGGTGGATGAATCTCTCCTATAAATTCCAATACCTGTTGCCTAAAAGATTCCTCCACAAAAATTGGGATCAATGGCATTGGATCTAGCTTCTTCTTCTCAGCGAAAATTTGACATTTCTTGGAACCTTTCGCCATCTTATAAACATTATAAAACAAGGAGGGTCAGTAAAAACCATACTTCAAGGTCTTATGTGTTATAACCTTCCAACTATAATGACCTCCACAAGCACAACCATGGTATTCATTAATAATATCAGGAATTTAATTTTATGTTAAGCACAACAAAAATACACCAACAAGATCCTTCTAGTATAACTAACCATTTGTGATCACATATTTTTGGGCTTTCATCCTTAGAGCCCTATATTTAGCTCTATCAAAACTTGTTGGGTTGCTAAGAAATAACAAATAATGGACAATACTTTTGTACTAGTTTGAACAAAAGTATCATAAACAATTATATTATCTTTTTTGCTACACTTGTTCTACTTGCTTGCTGCATTGGGTCCTAAAGTCTCAGCCAACAAATTTATTCCCATTTCTTGACAATTTTCTTAGGCTAAGATCTTGGATAAACCTTGCCCTTTATTAGTTTAGTTAGCTTGATGTCCATGTCGTACTCTTGAATTTTGGCTATCCACTTGCCCCTTTTCCCTTCACTATCTCCTTGTGTAAGGATGTCATTTACATTTGGCATAGGAACATAGGCTATTATCTTAGATTGCAAACCATAGGTCTTGGAAGCTTTCATGACCTTGATGAGAGCATAGCCATTCTTTTCCAAGGTGCGATACTTCAATTCTATATCCCTTAGTACATGGATAAAAAAGGCCATTTGTTCCTCTTTCTCCTCTTCATTCTTTTGCAATAGGACAACAAAACAATGTTAGGGGAAGCAAAAGAGAAGTTAAGAAATAGATTTTAGTAATCAGAGCTAGTGAAGACTAGAGTTTTGGGATAGCTATCCTTGGGGTCAGAGTTGTAAATAGTTTTGTTATTATTGTAAAGTCTCCGCACTTTGAGGAGTGAAGCATGAAGGTCGATAGGAGTCAAAGATCTTTAGGAAGGTCAAAGCCCCTTAGTTTATTAGAATTTAAGTTCTTTTGTGACCCACCCATGGTTCACAGACCATGGTATTGTAAAAGAATATGCTATAAAAAGGAGTCATAGAGAGTCATAAGAAGTTAGTTAATCAAGCAGCAAATGATCTAAGTAAGAGAACTATGTTTTTTATACTTAGGTGAAGGGGAAGGCTCCTACTGCTTTGTGTATAGAGACCTTGGTAAGTCCACAGCTGAGTGCATGAGCCCCTGCAACTATGTGTGTAGGCTAGAAGGAGTATGTAATTGAAAATCTGAGCATAATAAAGGTTATTTTGGGAGGAGTAATTGTGTATGATTCACTCTATATACTGTATGATTCACTCTATATACTGTAATTATCATGAAAAATACTTAATTGATGCACAAAAGTGGTAGACCTATTTAATTACTCGATGTTATGACTATTTAGAACAATTAGCGAAGAGTTTAGATCTGTTATCTCCTAGTTACTGTAATTTATGTGTTTCAAGGGTTAGGATTCACAAAAATCAAAAGCCCTAGAAGTAACAGAAACACATCACATAGTCCTTTGGATGCATAAACTTGATTTTGACATCCCCCAATATTGCCTCGGGTGAGACTGTGGCCTGCACTACGCAGATTGTTGCTGAAAGGGTCAGTAGTGTAGGGTTCATGTTGCCCACCTCTACTCTGTCATCACATAAACCACCAAGGTTCATGACTCCATGAACGGGAAAGTCTCCTCAATCCATTATCACCAACCACATCCGTCACAATCTCCACATGTTTCCCCACCATGGAAGGCTTGCCCCTCTAACTCAAGCTACATGTTATCACTACAACATATATCATGTAAAATCATCATGTATCGCCATCATGTGAATTGTTGCCATGATACTCCAACTAAACTCAAATATATCTTAGTACACTAACATCCCCCATGACTTGAACTATTTGGGTAGCTAATCCAAATGTCATGCTCAAAGCATGAGAATGCACCAACTCGTGCCATCATCGATCATTTCTCTCAACATCCTATCACAATATCAACTTGATCAAGAATCCATCCCGTCTCTATCAAAATGTAAAGTAATGCATGCCCAGGTCCATGAAGTATCGTCCATCCCATTCACAATATGATGTCCATGATACTGGTGTCCATGTGCTACATATAGGTCAGTCGCATCTATCCAAGCATCATCATTCATATGTGTGAGGTTCATCTCCTCAAAATGAAGAGCTCCTCCCATCATCCCAACTCTCAATGTGCCATATCCAGGTCCATGAAGCAACCTCCATCTCATCTAGGATATCTTCTCATCCTTTGCTATCGATCCCAATCATTCCATTTTGCATTAAAAATATTTGTTAAGGAATTCTCCAAAACTTTTTTAAAGGCTTCCACTGTTCCATTTGCTTGAGGGTGATACGGCATACTCTTATGGTGATACATTTAGAACTCTTCAAGCAAGGAAACAATTGTTTCGTTTCAGAAATGTGAACACCTATTTCTCATCAAAATTCTAGAGTAGCCAAATCGAGACAGAATATATTCAAAAATGATCTTCGCAATGGTAGTCACGCTACAATCCTTCACAGGTTGCACCTCAGCCCATTTGGTAAGGTATTCGGTCACTGTGATGATGTATCTTGGTCCTCTCTTCCTTCCAAGCGACTGAATTGGTACCACGAAGTCTATTTCCCACTTATCAAATTCCTATAATGGCACTTGTGGGTTCAAAGGAAATTCATCCCTTCGCGATGGCCTCCCTATTCTCTGATAGACATCGCATGCCCTACAATAATCCTTGGAATCCTTATGCATAGTTGGCCACCATAATCCTGCTCAGAGGATCTTCTACACAATTTCTCTTCCTGCATAATGTCATCCTGCAACTCCTCTATGTGCTTCAGTGAGGATACTTTGTCTTTCATAATCTTGGAGATACCTACGCAGTACCTCATATGATCCCACTTTGTATAAGTGCCTTGCAATAACAGAAAAATCAGATTCCTGAACCACCAATTCTTTATTCTACTACGTTGCATACCCTTCAGTGGCTATAGTTGTAGACAATAACTAGATTATGTCTGCAAAGTGTTCATCTGATGAGCATAGAAAAGAGATGTGCCTCAATAAATCCTTCCTCCAAGTTTGTAGGTTCGTCACCATTCTTGATCTGTGAGAGCTGATCTGATCCAACATTTAATCACCTTGGCTTCATAACTACTTCAAGATCATATTCTTGGAAAAGAAACAACCATCTACAAACCCACCCCCCCCCCCCAACAGAGGCTTGTTGACCAGGTACTTCAAAGCATAATTGTCTATGTACATTGTGAAGTGTGCACCCAACAAATAGTGCCTAAACTTTTGGAGTGCACACACCATTGCTAATCCTTCATGCTCTGTGGTTGAATAATTATTTTCCTCCTTAGATAACTTTCCACTCACAAACACTACCGGATGGTCAGTATCACCTATGCCTGGTTGGGTTAGCACAACTCTTAATGTTATGTAGGATACATCTACATGCACATGGAATTCCTTCTTCCATTCAGGGAACACTAGAACAGGCGATGTGACCATTTTTTTCTTCAATATATCCAAACTCTTCTCGAAATCATCATCCCAGCAAAATGTCACAGCCTTCTTCAGTAATCTCTCCATGGGCGCAGTGATCTATGCATAGGACTTTATAAACTTCCTATAATATCTTGTATGGCTCAACGTCACACGCAGTGTTTGAAACTCTTTGGAGGCTCCAAATTAATATCCACTACAATTTTGGCAGGGTCTACCATCAACCCTTGCTTACAAACAACATGGCCCAAAAGTATCCCATATGGTATGCATAATATGCACTTCTTTAGAGTAACGGATATCTGATACTTTCGACAAGTATCCAGCCTGAGGTGAAGACAAACAACATGATTCTTTACTAACCCAAACACTGTCCAATCATCAAAGTAAACCTTCAAAAACTTATGATTAAATTCTTCGAAAGTTGTGACTACCACCCTATAGAAGATTGCAGGGTAATTCTTAAGTCCATAGGGCATAACTCTATACTGAAAACATCCCCATTCAGTAGCAAAGGTATTCTTATTCTGATCCTTCGGCACGATTTTGATCTAATGATACCCTGAGAATCCATTAGTAAACATATAGGATTCATGAACTCCAACATTCTCTAACACTTCATCTGCGAATGGCGTAGGAAATGGGTCATGGACAAAAGAATCATTCAACTTTCTTGAATATACATAGATCTGAATTGATCCCTTCATCTTCTTTTCTTGAACCACCATAGGACTAACCTAGTCTGATTCCTCAACAAGCTCAATAATCTCAGCTGCAAGCATATTATCCAATTCTTCACGCACTTTCTCTTTGTACTTTGGATTCAATCGGTATGGGAACTGTTTTACTAGCTTCACATCTAGCTTCAGAGTGATCTTCATGACACCAAGATCACCTACTCTCCCCTTTGAGATCAAATAAATTAGTGGGAAACAAGTCCTGATACTCCCGTAATAACTCCGTGACCTTGTCCACTGTGTCCTTGTCGTTTTTGAACTTTGGCTACACTTCCAACCCAATATTCATCTACTTAGTCTTCAAAGGCTTTGAGATATTAGGAAATTCTACCTTAGGCCCCGTGACTTCACTCTGTCCTTCTGACTTAGGAAGACTGATGTTCCTAGGGTATTCCTCACCTTCTTCAGTGGTCACATTGTAGCATTCCATCGCATGGCGCAGCTGCGTACTCTAGTTTGGTTGAACCCAAGTGATAGGTTCCTCAGGCATGAATATTGCAGATTTGATCTCCTGTAACGCTTCATCAATACACTCAAATCCATCTTGAAAACTAAAAAGTTAACATAAAACTTTCCTTCAGAACATCCCACTCTGCAGTTCTGTGTCATAGCTCAGTTTCTAGATACCAATTCATCGGAATAGTATCCAAAGTGTGGCAGAATATATGAACCCATTATGGTTGTGGTTCTTCTCCCCATGATTTCGTCCATCTATCTAGATCCTTGTGCGGATCATCCTTTCATGTGTATTTATTTGCAATGTGGGTATTGTCATATCCAAACCACAACTTCATCATCCATCAATATTCCTTCCAGTCTGAATTTTCTTTTTATGTGTACCCCGCCATCTAACAGGCATAGCTCTCAATGCAAGGTCTAATGCCTGGAACTGATGTTCCTCAAGTATATCCCTTTCAAATTTTTCCAGAAATAAATTGACATATTCTAAACCATTGTATTACAATAAGTTGTGTGCCTCAGTGGATATGCATTGGAGTGACTTAGTAAGCCTGTTACATCACAATGATGATACCTCATGCAATCTATTCTGCCAGTGCTCCAGCTTCTCATCTGAATCCGAATTGCAGAAGCTATGCTTCTCCCAAGTAATTCTCCCATCCGTCATAGGGTTGATCCAATCCTCATCCCGTGTAGTAAGCTTATAGATTTTCTCAATATCGTCCTCCTCATAATAATCTCGAATTGGTTCCGTATATCGTGCACCCTCGACTGGATCTAAGGGAACAATAACACTTATTTCCTTATTTTCAAATGTCATGTTGTACTTCTTGAGGTTGATGAATGCGTTCATATCAAATTCCATATCAATTCCGAGCAGTGCCAGGTATGGATTACTATCGTCCACTATTTTGATCACCTCAAAATTGGCTGTAGTGTGTGCCCCTTCAATATCCACAATTACTCCACGTAGGCACCCCATAGGAATAATCTTTTATTGATTCACCATTCTCAGCAACATTGGGGACTACTGTAGCACTGGTTTTCCCATTCTTTCCTGGGTTGGCTTCGACAAGACATTTGCATCAGATCTGAAATCAGGGATTACCTAGTCCATTTCAAATTCTCCAATCTGGGCATTCAATCTGATCTCACAACCAGTCGTTTTCTTACCTTTGTCCACCTTATGCACTACGTGCTATTTCGTAGAGGCTTACCCTTTCTAGTATGGTTATCTATCAACACTTGCAGTCCCTCTACTTTTTGGTCCCTTAGGAGCTTAATGCAGGTTTGTAAGAAAGATGTCAATAACGAAGGGTTCGTTTCTTGCATAGTAATAACTCCTTCAGGCTTTTCCACGCACGTATTCTAAGCCCTTGAGGTAGAAGCTTCTGCATCTGTGAAGCTCCTCTTTGCCTCCATAAATGTTTCCTTTTCCTTATTCAAATCAAATTCAACATCTTTTTTGGCACCCTTTCGTACCCACGCGTTTTCCTCTAACTGTTTCCCTTTATCCTCCCTGGTAGCTATACCACTCCCCATAACAATACTAACATTGGGTGCATCCTTGTGTGGTTCTGATCTCATCATCTAGATGTTCTGAGTAGGTTGCTAACTCTGGGTCTTCTTCTTTTGCATCTTCGCGATGAGCACGTGACAATATTCTATGACATGATCAAACCGTCGACAATATTGACACAATGGATGCATTGGATTCTAACAATATCACGCAAAGTGACTTGGTTCTCCACAACTGTAACAAATTATCTAGCCTCAGCCTCTTCCAGCTCCTCCCCCTCATCCTCTCCCTTGTCCTTGAAATCCTCTGCGCACTGCAGTTGTGTTGTGATTCTGCTAGCAATGGTTGTCTGTTTCTACTCTATATGTTGGTGTCATGTCCATCATTAATTCATAAATTCGGGAATTACGCTCATGATGACCTACAGACTTACAAAAAATGAAAAATAGTTGCTTGAGAGTTTGCAAAAACTTCTATAACAAATGACAATTGTGCATCGTATGTTTTCTCATGCTCTGGAAGATAGTGCACCATGGTACCACACCTATACTCATCCCAATGGTATTTTCTGGCTTCACGGGGACAGGACCTCCCCCAAAAGGATAATTCTGATATACCAGACAATGCTCATTGTCATGACCATGGACTTTACATTTTAAACACCATACTTCTATGCGGTTATCATTTTGGACTTCTTTACCCTTTTTGAGAATCTGCAACTTCATTTGTAGGTTAGCTAACTGTGACTGAATCTATTGCACTGCTAAATTTGTATCTTTAATAAGTGAGGCCTCCAACTTCATAACAATCTCCAATGCCTCAGCCTACATTCCAATCTTATTCTGCAACAATGGCAATCTCAAATGGGGAAATAGCAAAGAAATATACAAATTCTTGTACTAGTCATTCGTGATCTGCATGTTAGCCTATTGGATCAGATGTTATAGATCTGACCCAAAAATATATGAGAATAAAAATATTCCTAGAAATAATAAGATAGAAATAGATAATAATGCTTCTTTATTTATCAAACCCTTAAGGTAGGGCAACACCATACATTCACTCCTTAATTAAAGAGAACACTCCACAAGCCATATGCTCGTTCATACAATATTCCTTGACCTCTCTCAATGGGGAATCTCTAGCCTTTATATAGGCCTCATACATACAATACCATGTAGGTCATTACCATGGCTTCCTCAATACCATCTATCTAATACAATGGGCTTATTACATTATTGCTAACTACTTGTGGTCCCTTACATGATATAGGTTAACCACTTTATTTATTACTGTGGCCCATCCCATTATCGCATTATTGGGGATAGTATGGGGTAGAGAGGGAGGTACCCAAGGGAATAATGTAATAATGGGATGGACCATAATAATAAATAAAGTGGTTAACCCGTATCATGTAAGAGACCACAAGTAGTTAGCAATAATGTAATAAACCTATTGTATTAGATAGACGGTATTGATGGAACCATGGTATTGTATGTATGAGGCCTATACAAAGGCTAGAGACTCCCCATTGAGAGAGGTCAAGGAATATTGTATGAACAAGCATATGGCTTGTGGAGTGTTCTCCTTCCTTAAAGAGTGAATGTATGGTGTTGCCCTACCTTAAGGGTTTTATCAATAAAAAAGCATTTCTATCTTATTATTTCTGGGTCTAATTTTATTATCATATATTTTCAGATATTATCCCCCCCAGGGGAATAGTATGGGGTACAGAGCGAGGTACCCAAGGGAATAATGTAATAATGGGATGGGTCATAGTAACAAATAAAGTGGTTAACCCGTATCATGTAAGGGACCACAAGTAGTTAGCAATAATGTAATAAGCCCATTGTATTAAATAGATGGTATTGAGGGAGCCATGGTAATGACCCATGGTATTGTATGTATGAGGCCTATATAAAGGCTAGAGACTCCCCATTGAGAGAGGTCAAGGAATATTGTATGAACAAGCATATGGCTTGTGGAGTGTTCTCTTTCCTCAAGGAGTGAATGTATGGCGTTACCCTACCTTAAGGGTTTGATCAATAAAGAAGCATTTCTATCTATTTCTATCTTATTATTTCTAGGTTCATTTCTATTATCATATATTTTCATGATACTATCCCCCCTAGGGGGTTAGTATGGGGTACAAAGGGAGGTACCCAAGGGAATAATGTAATAATGGGATGGGCCATAGTAATAAATAAAGTGGTTAACCTGTATCATGTAAGGGACCACAAGTAGTTAGCAATAATGCAATAATCCCATTATATTAGATAGATGGTATTGTATATATGAGGCTTATATAAAGGCTGGAGACTTCCCATTGAGAGAGGTCAAGGAATACTGTATGAACAAGCATATGGTTTGTGGAGTGTTCTCCTTCCTTATGGAGTGAATGTATGGTGTTGCTCTACCTTAAGGGTTTGATCAATAAAGAAGCATTTCTATCTATTGCTATCTTATTATTTCCGGGTTTATTTCTATTATCATATATTTTCAGATCAGATCTTGTTATTTCTTGGCTATATTTGCATTATCATATATTTCTGGGTCAGATCTAATACAATTGGTACTGACCAAGAAATATATGAGAATACAAATATTCCCAGAAATAATAAGATAGAAATAGATAGAAATGCTTCTTTATTGATCAAACCCTTAAGGTAGGGCAACACCATACATTCACTCCTTAATGAAAGAGAACACTCCACAAGCCATATGCTCGTTCATACAATATTCCTTAACCTCTCTCAATGGGGAATCTCTCGCCTTTATATAGGCCTCATACATACAATACCATGGGTCATTACCATGGTTTCCTCAATACCATCTATCTAATATAATGGGCTTATTACATTATTGCTAACTACTTGTGGTCCCTTACATGATACAAGTTAACCACTTTATTTATTACTATGGCCTATCCCATTATTACATTATTCCCTTAGGTACCTCCCTCTGTAACCCATACTATCCCCCCTAGGTATACTACATTCAACCCCCCTTAAACATGTTTCGTCCCCGAAATATAAGAAGAACACAAATAATAAGATCTACTCAAAAGAGTAGTCCACTGATATCATGCACATGCATCTAGCCATCCAAGAGAAAGGTGAACCCTCGATCTAGTTGGTGCCTTTCTCGCTTGAGATGGAAGTTGATCCTAACAGCTCTTCTGTTTTGATGTGTTGTGGGTGGATCGGTGCCCCTTGCTATTTGTCATGCGGGGGTTGTTTTCCTTGTTGCTGATTCATTGCCATCTTGTAAGTTGTTTTCTTGCAGGGTGATGTGGGTGGTGATATGCTGAAGTTTTAACCAACATTGTATATTTCTTTAATTCACCACCTAATGGAGCCTGATTGGTATCTAGTACATGTTGTGGCGTCTGTTGTTGTTGCTTATCTTCCAATATTACTTCAACCACAGATTCCTCATTTGATGTTTGTTTTTCTTGTACCTGGTTTGATGTTTGAGTTTGGTTGTCGACCATCAAGGGCTCATCATTTGATGTGTCAGTCCCTGGAACATCTTCTACTTTAGCCTCCGTGGACTCTACCTGTTTATTGATGGAAATATCCTGTAATGTATTTTTCTTCTTTTTATACCAGAGCTTTAGGAATTTTTTTTGCACATTAATATTGATAGTACCCATAGATTCCATCCAAGGGTATCCCAAAACAACATCCACATTAGCCATATCTGAAGCATAAAAATAAAAATGAAATGCATACTTTGTTGGCATTCTGGCACAGGTTTGGCAGTTTTGGTACTATGGCATAGGTGTTGTCCTTGATGACAACTCAATCTGGTGACAGATCACAGTTCAGGCACTTAGAAAGAAGAAAAATACATATACGCAGGTTCACTTTGTTGAAGTTGTGTATATACGCGGGTTGGACGTTCCCAAGGCGCGTATGCGTATACATGCACTTTCATGCAAGGAAAAGCACGTACATGTGTGAAAACTTGTTTCTAGTCCGTGGTATTTAGTCCTTGGTATTTGAACCTATGGTTTTGGGCCATGGTATTTTGTCATAAGTGTTGATCCCAAGTATTGGGTCCATGGTATTGAATTGTTATGGTTTTGGACCATGGTATTGTGAAAGGCCTAAGACTATAAAAGAGGAAGGAGATCATTTGGCAAGGAATCATCTGAATTATTGAATATCTGAAAAAGTGCTAGATCTGGAATACAGTGATTGGATTATGGTGTAGATATGGATTTGAAGGAAGAAGGAACTTGAGCGCAAGGAGAAGGATAAGTTCTTTTGATCGGTCAAAATCTTAAGGCTTGAATGATAGTATATTTGTATGATTTTGACTGTTCTATGTGGCGCTTGCTTGATCTATAAATCTGATAATATGGGTAAACTAATATCTGAACATTTGAAGCAATAAATTACCTTTATAGATCTGCACGTAGGTTCAATGAAGCACAGGTGCGTATACACGCAGGTTTTATAAGTTGGAAGTGCGTATACGCAGGTTGATCTCAGCACAGATGCGTATACACGCCGTTTCTAGAAGGCGAAAGTGCGTATACGCAGGTTGATTTTAACATAGAAGCGTATGCACGCAAGTTTCTGAATATTGAAGTAGCGTACATCTCATAATTTATGTTCTAGTTGCTTCTGTTGATTATTGCAGTGATCTAGGTTTAGAATTTGAGGTGTGATTATAGTTACTGTGATTTGGGTACAGTTGATAGAGAAGTGTTTATTTTGATTCAGTCTTGACTGGTGAAATGTTGATTGGTTGATGTAGAAATTCTTGATGTTTGATTGATGTTATTTGTGGGTCCAGTCTGAAAATTTATGAAACGTGGTCCCTAGAAGAAAGAGAAGGTTGTAGCCTTCTGCAGGTAGCAGCCTGCATACTAGTATCTCAACTAGTACAAGAACTAAGGGAGTTGTAGCTCCCTTCCAGGAGAAGCTGGAAAACAAGAGAGGGTTGTAGCTCTCTGCAGGTAGCAGCCTGCATACTAGTAAAGGACTGCACTAGTACAGAATCATTGTAAAAAGAAGTTTCTAATTAAAAGAAGATAGAGACGAATTGCAGCAGGTGGTTTTCACCCACATTGGGTTTCCACCTTAAATCTTGTGTTCTTATGTGTGGTTGTCTTCTGATCTATTTTATTGTTCCTGACAACTATTTATATGGTTCTGGTGCATAACTTAATGATCAACATCTATAGAATAAAGTAAATTCTAAATCTGCATAGTATACACGAGTTTCCTTATCTGTAGTTGCGTATATACGCTGGTTCATCTAACTGAAGTAGCGTATATGTTATGGGTTTGAAAAAGTAAATAATCGATCAGATAATACTGATTCACCCCCCCTCTCAGTATTATTTCCAACATACTTTTCCATAGAAATCTTCAAATCTTTATAAACTTGCACCTACTCATTATTACCTTGTGTGTGCTCCATTTTTTTAATCGGAATTTCCAATCTTTTTGCCAAATTAACATTTATAAAATTTTGCTTGCAACTAGGATTTATAAACACAATGATCTTCTCCTTCTAAATATATCCATGAACCTGTAATAAGGAGATACCAGTAGAAAAAAAACCCCTTACATGTCTCATTCCCTTGTTTTCTAGCATGAGACCATTTGTCCAAAAGGAATTTTTCAAATTCTTCATATGACAATTTGAACACCTAGATGCCAAGTGAGTAATACCATATGGCAGCCTCTTCTTTCAAAGTAAGCCCTAGGAAACTTGTCCAATTTTTCAGATGGTTTTTCTTAAGATCTTTTATGAATTATTCAATAGTAGGACCATTATCTTTCCCTGTAAAAAGGAGATGTTTGCTAGGTTTTTTGGTTTTCTTCTTTCCAGCATGAGACCATTTGTCCAACAATAGTTTTTCAATTTCATCAGCACTACATAACTTCAGAAACTCACTGTCAAGTGATTTCCACCCTATAGTAGCCTCATCTTTCAAATAATACCCTATAGAGTCCTTCCAAAAGAATGCTCTATCACACTTCTGATGTTGTATAAATTTTTCAATAGTCGGCCCATCATTTTTTCCTTAAAACATATCGCTAGAAGCCATGAAGAGGGTTTTGAAAAAAAAATCACTTACTTGGCGAAAATTTAAAATGGCCACAGTTTAGTCAATATTGCTTAGAATCCATATTATGACCTATTTTTCGAAATGGAAAAGCCATTCTGCTGCTTTTCATGTGATAGGAATCCTAATCTAGGCACTGGAATTTCAGATTTGTGCTGCCGCTGTCTTGCTGTCACAATTATTTTTTGAAAAACGTGCTGATTTTAAATAAGCTCTATCTCCCTCATCCAGACTCTGATTCGACTGATGTTTTTTTTTTAAATTGGGTACTTTTTAGCAAAAAACCCAAATATGCAATTAGATTATGCAAATTTTGCCTCAAAATGTACAGATATGATTTGAAAACTCGTCACCCTGAAAAATGTCTACAACACAGCTGATTTTTAAATTAGCGATATCTCCCTCATCTAGACATTGATTTGGCCGATATTTTTTTCAAATTAGATTTTTTTTGTACAAAACCAAGATCTACAATTAGATTTTGCAAAGTTTTCACCAGAACGTATAGATATTATCTGCAAACTCACTACCTCAAAAAATGTTTGCAAAAATAAAAATAAAAAATTCACTTTGCCCACAAAAGTGCTATGATACCAGTTGTTATAGATCTGGCCTAGAAATATATGAGAATACAAATATTCCCAGAAATACTAAGATAGAAATAGATAGAAATTCTTCTTTATTGATCAAACCCTTAGGGTACATCAACACCATACATTCACTCCTTAAGGAAGGAGAACACTCCACAAGCCATATGCTCATTCATACAATATTCCTTGACCTCTCTCAATGGGGAGTCTCTAGCCTTTATATAGGCCTCATACATACAATACCATTGATCACTACCATGGTTCCCTCAATACCATCTATCTAATACAATGGGCTTATTACATTATTGCTAACTACTTGTGGTCCCTTACATGATACGGGTTAACCACTTTATTTATTACTATGGCCTATCCCATTATTACATTATTCCCTTGGGTACCTCCCTCTATACCCCATACTATCCCCACTAGGTATACTACATTAGACATGTCAACCTTTGATCAAAATACCGCGCAGACTCATTTACATCCTGCTTAATTTCCTTAATCTCAGTTACAAACTAAGCGTGCAACTTAGGCTTTCTAAATTCATTATTCAGTGCATCCTTCATATCTTTCAGCGTCATAGCTAGATGAGTCGAAAAATACCTAATATACCAGCTTCGTGCTCTATCTTGCAATGTTGTGAACAACTACTCTTTCTTCAGGTCATCATCTATTATTTGTTGTGACTTCCACACAAAATCTTCCACAAACCAAAATTGTTCAAGGTTTTCTATTGCTAGACCCTCAAATATGGGAATCTTCATAGCATTCACCATATTGAATAGTGGAGGTGGAGGTGGAGGTGTAGGTGTAGGTGTGTGAGGTCGAGGTGATGGCGGAGGTGGAGTGGATGGCTATGGTATTCCCTCGATACGTTGATTTATCGTTCGCAATGCACCTTGAGGCATTTTTAGACTACTACTTTCTTCATCACTATCAGACGCTCCCAACAAAGGGTTGTACTTAGCACTTGAATCTAGATTTCTTATAAATCGCTTTCCATTGCACGTAGCTCCCGTCAAATATTCACTAAACATCAATTTAATGGCATAACCCGTTTCTCACACAATAGCATTTTAATCCAGGTTTTCAGGGACTTCAGATACTTAACTCTTGGTCCTTTGAAAAAATGGCATTCAAACTTTGCTATAGTTGGCAGATGTATCAATCATGAACTCAGTAATGAATCCACCCAAAACATTGTTGATCCAATAATCGACAACCCTCATGATCTTGTTTTTTTAACCTTCTATGCACCTCACTAGTTGTAGAGTCCACACAATAGGGTTATCCAACTTCCACGTACCTTGACCATCCACCAATTTAGACAAGCATTTGTATAACTCACATAGAAAAGAGAAAAAGAAAATCTCATGTTATTTTGTATACAAGTATCTATTGAACCATTCTTCCTTTGACAGGTGTGGATTCCTATTTTCCTAGGCTGCAAATTTGTGCAGGTTCCAATATATCCACTTCTCGGTCTCTTTCTTAGTCAATATCCACTTATTTCTCATCACATATTCCTTGGATAGATCCTAGTCCTACCAAATTCACCTCGCTGTGGGCAACGAAGGACCCCGAACACATAAGGGTGACAAAATATTATGGGTCCTATTTGAATCAGAGTTGAGGATGGTGATTAACCACTGTCCATGGTTATCACCAAGTTTGCATGCCCAACATATGAATATCACTGATTTCAAGGAATATTTTCATAATCTATTTATCCGTGCGAAGAAAGATGCCATAGGCACATGGCACAAGTTGCCATACTTGGTCGCCGAAGACGAAATTATGGGGGTCGTCAGTAAATGGCCAAGTGACTGCCTCACCCCATCTGATGCAGGCACAAGGAGCAGTGAGGTTGCCGAAGGTGAAGCAGAGAAAACCACCGCTGCGATGGAAGTAGCAAAAGAGAATAAGAAGGAAGCACAAATGGCTTCCAAAAAGGAAAAGGCCGCGTAGTAGAAGGAGGCATCTGCAAAAGTAGAAAGAAGCAACAAAAGAGAAGGTCTCTTCTAAAGAGACATAAGCGCCAAAGGAGAAAGTTTCCACCACGTTAGAAGCCACCATTGACCTCAGTGAGTTTGAAACAAAGTGCACCAATGTAGAGGGAAAAACTGAGGGTGAAGAGGAAGGGGGCGCAGGCTTGGAGTCCCTCTTCATTGTTAAAAGGAGGTAGAAGCAGAGCTCCATGAGACCGTGCAAGAAGAAAAATTCTGACAAGTCTATGAGCACGACCCCTTTGGTCCTCATGAAGGGGGACCTAGACAAGACTCGTGATGTGGTCTGATGCAACGGAGAATATTTGGAGCCACATCGAGGAACAATACCATCAGGTACTAGACAAGGTGCAGCAGGACCTAAGGGAATTATAGGTATAGATAGGCATCATTCAAGCGAGCATTGGATAGGTGAGCCTAAAGAAAGTGAGCGTGAAACAAGTGAGCAGGTTAGCCTTAGTAGCAAATCTCACCACAGACCTCTGCACAGTGAAGTTACTAGAGGGATCACTGCATGTTGAGACATCATAGGACATACCACGCCTATTACATCTAAAGGAAATGAGTCTAAACCTTGCGGCACTCCCTATTCAAACACTGCATGAGTTGGATCAAGGGGTATTAGATGAGATCAAAGTTCAGGAACAACACTCACTATTGGTCATCAGTGAAGTAAAAACCAACAACTAGTAGATGTTCGAGTAAAAGGAGCAGGCTCTTAAGGAACGTGAAGAAGTTATTGCACGTTGTCAGCATCTAGAAGAAGCAATAGAGTTGGCCTTTAGTGAGATTCCCAAACTCTAGATTCTAGCAGAAGCGACCTCTGCAGAAAATATTTAGAAGCTAGTTGTTGAAGTAAAAGAATCAAAAGAGGAGATTGCTAAATTTTATTTTGAGATGTAGTTGCAAATTTCAAAGCTTCAACTTAAGTTGCAGCCAATCACTCCTTCGGAAGTTAGAGAGCAACATGAGACTTCTATTAAAGAAGAGATGGCTACACTAGAATTTGTAGTTAAGGACTGCACCCAGTTTGTTGAACAAGCCATGAAATTATGGACTTCACTGCAGGAGGATCAGACTTTGCAGAAAATTGAAACAGATATCGGAGAAAAGTAAAGGTAGTTTGATGAGATTAGATCTACAATGCAGACCTTAGCACAGTATAAAGGTTCACTAGATTACAGGACAACAAGCTCATCTAGAGTGAGACTCATGTGCTACATCGGAAGGAATCCATCATATCTTCAAGGATGTAACCCTAGGCAAATGAGGCTAGCGAGTTGACAAATATAGTGCATAGCAAGATGAAGGCTATGCAGTAGACGCAGAGAACCATGGACCTTGAAATTGAAGGTCCAACTACAAAAAATTTGGTTGAGGAAGTTCGTCAAGCTACTAAGCAGTGAATGACCAATCTTCGAGCAATGAAGATAGAGTTCAGTGGTTTGCAGGAAAATATTGAGGCCACACCAACAGAGTGGCTTGGTACGAGTAATGACTTTGTGTTGGGGCTCTGTTGGGATAGGGATCCCTGGGGTCAATTTTGTAAACAATTTTGTTATTATTATAAAGTCTTTGCATTTTGAGGAGCGGAGCGCGAAGGCTGATACAAGTCAAAGGGGCTTTAGAAAGGTCAAAGACCCTTAGTTTATTAGAAGTTAAGTTGTTTTTTGAATGACCTATGGTTCATGGACCATGGTATTGTAAAATAAGATGCTATAAAGGGGAGTCATAGAGAGTCATAAGAATTCAGTGAATTAAGCAGTGAATGATCTAAGAGAATCCTATTTTATGTACTTAAGCAAGGGGAAGGCTCCTGCAGCTGTCTGCGTGGAGAGCTTGTTAAGTCCGCAGCTGAGTGCACAGGACCCTGCAGCTGTGTGCACAGGGTAGAAATATTTTGTAATTTAAGATCTGAGCATAATAAAGGTTATTTTTGGAGAAGTAATTGTGTATTTGTGTGCTATACTTTACTTCTAAATTTACTGTATGATTCGCTCTATTTACTGCAATTATCATGAAAAATACTTAATCGATGCGTTAAAGTGGTAGATCTGTTTAATTACTTGATGTTATGAATGTTTAGAATAATTAGCGAAGAGTTTAGATTTTCATTTTTAATATTCAAGCTTCTGTGATCCATAATGAATTAAGCCAAGTCTTTTAGTGGAAATCACATAAGAGAAAGGAGTTTAGATCTGTTATTTACTAGTTACCATAATTTCCACATTTCAAGGGTTAGGGTTTGCGAAGGTCAAAATCCATAGAAGTAACAGAAACACATCACATAGTCCTTTGGATGCAAAAACCTGATTTTGGCATCCCCCAATACTACCTCGAGTGAGACTGCAGCCTACGCTATGCAGGTTGTTGTCGAAAGGGACGGTAGTGTAGGATTTTTTTGGTTAGCACAACTAACTTTGAACCTGGATCCAAGTCCCCTCAAGCCAAAATGGATCCTTTCCAAAGGCCTTCTTAATTATGGAAAAATATTCTCTTTCCTATGTGGTCCATTTGACCTCTCTATTCTTTTTCAACATGTATGTAAACTGCTTCACAATCTCAACATAATTGGGCACAAACCTCCTCAAGAAGCTTATCCTCCCTATGAGAACGTGTATATCCTTTTTGTTTCTTGGTAGAGGGATGATATTAATTGATTATACCCTTTTGTGGTCAATTATCACTCCCTCTCTTGAGACTATATGCCCCAACAAATTGCCTTCTTTGAGAGAAAATTGAGACTACTTTGGATTCAAGGATAAACCATAATTCCTTCATTTCACAAAGGTATGTTGCAATGTTGTAAATGTTCTTCCTAATATTTTGATAACATTTTTATGTCATCCAAGTAAATCACCACAATTTTTTCCTTCTCCCACCTAAATTCATTGTCCATTTCCCTTTGAAAAGTAGGTCCAGCATTCATGATACCAAAAGGAATTTGCGCATACATCAATGTTCCCTAAGATGTGGTCAAGGAAGTATTTTTCTGATCTTCATGATGTACAACAATCTGGTTATACCCAGAGAACCCATCAATCTTGGAAAACCTTGATGACCCCACCACCTTTTGCAAAATATAATCCATCTTTGGTAGGTGGTAATTATCTTTTAGGGAGGGCATGTTTAGGTTTCTGAAATCCACACACAACCTGATCTCACCATTCTTCTTTTTGACAAGGACCATATTAGCCACCAAATTTGAATATCTTAAGGGCACAATGATTTTATCCTAGAGAATCTTCCTAATTTCTTTCTCTATCAAGGGGCAGGGGATTTATCTTCCTCAACTTTTGTTTGTGAGGTTTAATTTAATACTTCATAGGAAACTTATGTTGAATGATACTGATATCATAAGTCTTAAATTCATCATAATACCAAGAAAAAATATCAACATACTTTCTGAACAGGTCAAGGTACATTTGTTTCTATCCCTCTACGATCCCCTTCGCCAACCTAATTAGTTTGGGTTTTTATTTTGTACCAATGTTACAGTCCTCTATATCCTCCTTAGTCTCCTACTTGGCTGGTTTGACTATCACATCATTAATGTCAAACAACCTTTCCAATGGAGCTAGCCCCTTTGGGATTATGTTTCCCTTAATTACAGAATCTCGGATCTTATTTATGTTCTATTGGTGTTGTTCTTATATCATGTTGTAAATTTGTCTTATGTTTTTACATCTCTTTAATGTTTTCTTCATGCTTGGAAGAACCATATGTTTATCTCAGAATTCATCTAAAAATGCTCTGATTTAGTTTTAGCAAGTGGCCTATGTTTTCTTCTTAAAACAACATTCAAAATTGATCTACATTTTGATACCCTTGGTGTTGTTTCCATTTTTTCTCTCATTCACCCTCCTACAATGAATCAATTCGATTACCAAGACTACCTACCTTTCCCCTATGGAAAAACCCTTTCTCTCTTCATCTTATCACTGAACAAATAATAAATTAGATAAGACTCCATGCCCAATGGATCTGTCTCCTTTCTTACTAGAAAAGCTTTGAAAATCAAACCTTATTGAGCATTATACCTAGACTAATATTAGATTAGTTGAAAAACCTAGGTGAGAGATCCCTCTCCAAGGCTAGAAGGGCTAGAGTCTAGCCTAAAAGTAGTTTGGTTAGCTCTGAATTTCCCTCCTCATCCTAGAGAAATTACAGAGTGCTAACATTTTGGAGCCATTGTCGGGGAGAGAAAGGTTCTATCTTCTATAGGAAAATTCATCAAAGTTTCACATTTGACTATTGATGGTGGAAAAAAAGTAGACACATGAAGGTTGTGCCATTCACCCGGCGACTCCAATCAAGTTTTACCTAATCGAAATACTCCACTGGCAGTAGTATTTAACAATTAAGGGTATACTAGTGACTCTATTGGTTAAAGATGGATAAAAAAAATATGCAAGGTATGATCCTATGCATTGCACTCATACTCCAGGATTTCCAAATCACATTCCTTGTGTAAATTGGTAGACTTATTTTCCAAGATTCAAATATTGGGTAGGAGATGATGTTGCGCTTCACTTGGTTAAATATCACATTCATGTGCATAAGATAAAGGTTGATTTTCACGCAGATTGTGTCATGAAGATGTTCATCGTATCCTTGGAGGGAAATGCACAATCATTGCATGAAATCTTTCCAAATCCTTGTTTATATTCTCTTAGATATTTTCATACAATATTTTATGAGAGATATAAAGAACATCGTGTTTCCTTGTTGTTGGTCAAAGACTGTTGCACAAATTTTGGAAATTTTATTGAGCATTTGGAAAGTTTTTTTTAAGATGATTAATTTATGGGTGATGAGATTATAGAGGTTATTCATGAGAACCCTTTTAACCATCAAAAATAAGAATTAGAGATTAGCTACCATCATATTCAAGAAAACTTCTAGTGCATAGTGGCTTTTCTCTTGCCTAAATATGATGTAAATCAACATCCTAATGTAGAGAGTTATTATTCATCTTCCGATTTTGAAGAAAAATTGTAGCGGTCTTATCAAATGTTAAGTCACCAAGAGAAAGAATAGGATAGACAATCAAATTTTTCATCAAACCTTTTATTTCCTAGGTCTTTGTTCCAAGAACAATCTTATCAAATTATGAGTTCTGAAAATCCATATATAGAAAATCAAAACAATGAGCTCACTTTAAATGAATATGAAGGTGTTATTTATGAAAGAAGTGGACCCGACTATACTCCAAAGTTACAAGAGTATCATGAAGAGCACGCTGCTTTAGACCCTTTGAAAAATAAAGAAACAATTCAAGATTTCATGCCTCTTGAATCATGTGTAGGGTTAATTTTTGAGGTTCCTGTTTCTCATGATGTGACTCTTTCATTTGAAGCCTTTCAAGAAGATTCAAAGTTTTTTCTTGTAGATAAAAAAGATGATAAACATACTTATGTTTTTTCATTTGAAAATGATCATGAGGATTGCAATGAAATTGAGGAAATGAAACAAGAGCATGAATCTTATCTTCTTCCTTTTTCCCGTTAATAAGAAATGAAAATAATGAACATTCCTATTCTTAAATATTATTTTTCATTCTTCTTGGAATCATAAAGGGAGTTTATGTTGTCACTAGTACATTAATTTGATTCAGGATGGTTTCCATTCTCTAAATTTTTCTTTTTGATTGAGGAAAATATGAGTTGAAAGGGATCAAATAACCATTTTATTTTATGGTTTAATTGGATTTTTTCTATTACTGGATATAATAGATGCTTCTAGAAATTTTGAATAGGTAGGTGTGATGAATAAGCTCAGAACCCTCAACATTATTTTTAGTTTCAGTTTGTAGAAAAGTTTTCTATTTTTAGTATATAGTTTAGGTTTCAGTTTGAAGAATGGATTTGGTTCAATTTGAGGATTGGAACAAGTTTCCAGTTTGAGTTTCAGTTTGCATTTGTCTTCAATTTAAAATCATAACAACAATCAATTTTCATGTTTTCAAGATTGGAAACAACCAAATGGATAAGACACATGGTCTACGGTGTTCTTGGCACATCGCAGGGAGGATTCCATCCCCATTGGAGCCAATGTTAGGGTCCTATATTATATGAATCTCAGTCATTTTTGTCTTACTATTAATTTGAGGTCACTTTTCTAAATATCAGCCTTGGTTTCATGAGTGATATGGTCTAGAGGGGTCTATTGTAAAAAAGGGTCTAGTTTTTGATTGAGTGTCATGTAAAAAAAAATCAGCCGAAAGGTCTCTATTTGTCATAATCCAAAGTGTAATGTCATAAAGGATCATGATTTGAAATGGTAATCATGAGGGGTCATTATGTCATCATTGAAGAGTCTAGTGGTCATGTCGTGAAAAATATGCTCATCATGAGTTAGTTATATTGATTTCATGTTAGTTATCAGGTTTAGTTTTGAGAGTTAGTTATCATTAGTTGTGTCATGTCATGTTCATCATTGCAAAGATATCCCTTACTCATCTCTCACATCAGCGAGTGGGTCATCATGATTCTAAAGAAGGATTTAGCAGTATAAGAAGTTTAAATCTACTCGTGGATCGTAATTTCCCATCATTCATAATTCATCTTAGCTTTGGAGCAGTTTTGGAGGTTGAAGAAGAATGTTGTAGGAATGGAAGGAGGAGTTGCTGCAAAAATCAAAGACTTGTTGCGAAAGTTGGAAACTACTACGAAAGTTGGAATTTGCTACACAATTGAGGAAGCCACCGTGCATCTAAATAAATCATCAAGTCGGTGGTAATGTGTGCCTTGAACCCTAGATATATCTATTTGGAAATTTAGATGAGTATCATTGATTAACCTGTTGTTTGGTTGTCTCTCTCAAAGAACCCTAGTCACAGGTGTTTGGAAAGTTTCTGCGAATATGATAACAAAGAGAGATAGTGTTTTGGAGGCTTTGTTTTAGTTTCAAGGTTGTTTAATAGGTTCATAATCTTCACAGGGGCATTCCAAGATGACCCATCAGCTTCATTTTGTCAAAGATAGGCTGCAAGTGTACACAACTTGGAATGTTGCACAAGTTGCTATGAAACTGTCAGAAGCATTAGGGTTTAATTAATATTAAATTTTTTGGCATTATTTTTGTGTGTGGTAACTTAAAAAAGTTTTACAAGGGTGGAAAAATCATCAATCATCCATTTTTTCTCAACCAAAATTCGATCATGTGATTAAATCCACGCAAAGACAGCTCATTTTGCAAGTGTAGTATGCAAATGTAATTTCATCATATATCTTAAACCCTCTGCCCATTTTCCCTAAAAATTTTACACTAGATGCATGGGGTGAGATGAATAAAATCAGTTAATTTCAATCCAAAATGCTTCATAGTTTTTTTGAAACAAACTATTGTCACCTACATCCATTTTTTTATTTTATTGAGATATGTGAGTTGGATTTGGTTCAGTTTTTTTTGGAGATGAGGTATGATTGATAATAAATTTATATAAAAATTTCAGCTCCATCAGACTCACCGTTTGGGATATATTCAAGAAACACAGTTGTTGTGAAAAGGATGCAAGAGACACATTGTGTTTTTGAAAGTTTCACTTCAAAATCAGTTTCTGACCTAAGGGAGATGAATTTTGAAAAAATGAAAGAGTTTTTTTATCAAAAAATAAATAAGTTACAAAAAAGATCTTTGATATTTTTCACATACATTACTTTTTAGGAATTACATGTGTCACTTTGAGACCCATTCTTCACAATTTTTCCAAGCCAAATTTGTTGACAGAGTTTTAGAATTTTTGAAATTCGACTTGGTGGACCTCCAACTTGGAGTAATTGATCCCAAGCTGCATTGGAGGATGACTTTTGAATATTTTTCTACCCAATTCCATGATTTTATCTTCAGTTAACATACTTTTGGTTCGTAAAAAACCAAATCCTAGATAGTAGGATATGGGTAGATTTTCGAAATATCTTATTCCTAAAGCATTGTAACCTATTCCTATCTTTGGAAAAAGGATGGATTTCGATTCCCTTTGAATTAGGAAGAGAATATTCTATATAATTCATGAATTTGAATGTAAAAAAGATTGTTGGTTAGATTGGAGAGAAAGATACTTTGTGTGCATTGTATTTCTTGAAATTGTTTCCCAGTGAATGAAAGGTAGAAGGTGATTTGCAGGGATACTTGTGTCAAATATTACTGGTGTTGTGTTTCTTTCATGTCGTAAGTTTATCTTTTGTTTTTAAATCACTTGAATGTATGTCTTCATGCTCGGAAGAATATAATTTTTATCTCAGAATTCATCTAAAAGGTGCTCTAATTTAGTTTTACAAAGTGATCTATATTTTCTTCTTAAAACAACATTCAAAATTTATCTACAGTTTTATACTCTTGGTATCGTTCCCACTTTTTTTCTCACACTCACCCTCCTACAACGAATCAATTCCATCACCAAGACTATCTACCTTTCCCCTATGGAAAAACCCTTTCTCTCTTCATCTTATCATTGGACAAATAATAGAATTGACATGAGTCCATGCCCAATGGATCTATATCCTTTCTTACCAGTGAAACTTTGAAAATTAGAACTTATTGAGAATTATTCCTAGCCTAATATCATATTATTTGAACAACCTAAGTGAGATAACCCTCTCCAAGGTTAGAAGGGCTAGATTCTAGCCTAAAAGTGGTTCATGGTTACCTCTTAATTTCTCTCCTCAATCTAGGAAGTTATGGAGTGATAACCAGAGGATGAGTTATTCTATGCCCAGATGATCAAATAGAGTTGTAAGTTTCTTGGGGATTAGTGATGCAGGAGCATCAAGACCATCCTCATTTGTAAATATGGAATAAAAGGGGGTGTGATAAATTTTAGTATTTTGTTATTTTTATAGGAAGTAAAGCTTATGTAAATATTCTTTTTCTAAATAAAAGAATATGAGAGAATAGTTAGGAGAAAGGATTGGGATAGGATTTCTATGTTTTTCAGTTAAAATTAGGATATAAAATAGGGAATAAAGCTTCAAGCTTTAAATCAATGTGTAAAAAAGGAAAAATCCTTCTTTTTCTAGGAGATAAGGTCTGATCTATTCCTTATGTATGTATCCATTATTATTATAAATAAAAGAAGCAGCTGAGCTCTCAAGAGGAGGAGAGAGGAGAGGCGATGCCAGTGTTGTTCTGAAAAACTTTCTCTCATGTAAAAAAACTGATTATTACATTGTGAATTGGGATGGAAATCGCCGTAAAAAGTGGGAAATTACACAGATTTCATATGGCACTACTGTTTGTATATGATTTATATAAACCTGTGTATTAAAAAAAGCCTGTGGATACATGTATATACCTGCGTGTTAAGGTCCGTGGCGCAATAGTTTGCAGGCGTAATATGTATGAAAATGGGTAGGAATATCTTGTTAAACGTGGGTGAATTGACTTGTATGTAATACATAAAGATATGGGTCTTAATGCAATCGAGTGATGTTGCTGGCATCGGTTTGAGCAAGAACTGTTCTAGATCAAAAGAGTCATATAACGCATATGTTGTGTATGCATGGAGCGCTTTTTACATTTTCCGAATACAGAGGTATAAACGCCATCTCCAGCGATTAAAAGTTGAATGGAATTATCTTGAAGACTTGGTGCTGTCGATCATATGAGTGGGATTGTTTGTATCCTTTCATTTTCTTTTGGGCGTTGCTTTGGCTCGATTCTCAAACAGTTGTGCGTTATAAATTGTGTGGAGAGCGTATTGTGTGGAGGGCAAAGCCATATGCATTGAATTCTTTATAGTTTTGATAGAATACAGAGAGCTGTGTGCTATTGTGTGTGAACAGTGCTGGTTAGGGACAGGATATGCGTGGAGCTTTTAAGTCTTTCCCTGAAGATATATCACAATGTGTATAAATTTGTATGGATAGCGCAATATCATGAACTGCCTTGGACCGAGTCTCTAACAACGGTACGATTTCCCTTGTAAGTTTAGGAGCCGTGCGTATTGCCATTGGCGATATAATTGTGTGTATAATTGTGCCTTCATGTGGGTATTAAATTGACTGTTGTAGGGCGATTTTTATATCTCTCCTCTATAGCCGTGCGTTCATATAAAGATCAATTTCAATCCGGTTAAATTTGAGGAGGACTGTGCTTCTTTACAAAAGAATGAAGGATTCAAATTAATGACTGATACGCCAGAAGAAAATATAAGGGAAAGAGAGGTGGATGTTGAGGAGCTTGTAGCCAAATTGGAGACATTATCTCTAACGCTTGCATCCCCGCCATCAATTAGGCATTTCCACTAATGACCAAGTTGAATATCAAACTTTGTGGCAGGGGTTATAACTAGCTATTTCCAAAAAAATATCCCAATTGATGGTATTTTGGGATCCAATGTTCATCATTAAAGAGGTAGAGAAGCTCAAGAAAAATCAAAGCCTCTCCAATTATCCTATTCTACAAAGGATATCCTTGCAAATGAGGAAATTTGAGGTAATCAAGTTTCACCATTTAAAATGATACTTCCATATAATAGAAAATGTGCTTGGCAATGAGGGTGTTATTATGGAATAAGGCAAGTTGCAACATGATCAGATTCCAATTACCTCTAAACCTTTACCATTATAGGTGGCATCAATACTCCAATATTTTTTTTTAACATAATGGTGTCAAGGTCAGAGGGATAACTTATTGGATAATTGGTTAGACTAATCCGACCCCTTTATATTCTCTTTTCTTAGCAATGAATGATCTCCTTATTAATGAACTTGTGGATTAGTGGCTTTCCATTAAAGAATCTAGGGTGATGGAGTACCTTTAATTGAATAGCAGTTATCCCTTGAAACTACATGACACCAAGAAACATGACATATGGAGGTTAGTTGATCTCCTTTGAGGAGTTGAGGGTAGAATGCAAAATATTACCCCAATTGAATTGAATGAGATCACACAAAACTACACCAATGAATTAATAATTCAAAACTTGATTGATCATAAGGAATTATGAAGGATAGGATGCTCAAATGGTGACAAGCCCATTGCAGAGCAGGAACTTAATGCCATTAATGGTGAATTTAGAGGATGAAAGTTGAATTATAATGTAGGTATAATTATAAATGGCTCACAAAAACATTAAAGAAGTATCTTTCAGGAGGCATAATTGGGAAGTTGGGTCTATTAGTGTTATGAAACCAGCTCACAAAAAGATAGAAAAGATAGATCAACGGCTTCAAAATCAGCCTCTTTGAGGGGGAAACCTCCATTACATTACACAAATGAACAATTCTTCGATGATACAAATGAAAAAACCTCCTTTCTATATATAGGAGTCTAAGGGTTCAAAATATAGTCAAAGTTGACATAAAAATAATAATATAAGGGCACAAAAATAACAATAGTGGGCTTCTATAGGGCACAATAATAACAATATGGGGACAATAGGGGCACAATAATAACAATAAGGGCTAGAATGACAATAGTAATGGGGGAATCACCATTATTATAGGGACCTAACATGCCCCTCTCCTCCAAAAAAGTGTTGTCCTCAACACTTGAGTAGTTCTAGATGCTTATGTATAAAATTATCATCCTCCCATGTGGAATATTCAGTGGGTAAGTTCTTCCACTTGATGAGATATTACGAAATTGATGAATTTCGTAGCCGTTGAGCTCTTATTTCTATGGTTGCTTCAGGTTCCAATATGATTTTTCCTTCCTCATCATGTTCGAGAAATATTGTTTGAATTGGGAGCTTGTCACCTATAACCTTCTTTAAGCATGAAACATGGAAAACTAGGTGCACTTGGGATGCTGCGGGAAGCTCCAATTTGTATGCCATAGTACAAATCTTTTGCAACACCTTGTATGGACCATAATACTTTGGTGATAATTTATTATCCTTCTTAGCTTGCTTGGGGGACATTTTTTTATATGGTTGCAGCCATAGGAATATCAAGTCACCTATATCAAAACTTATTTCGCTGTGATGTTGACCTTCCTGTTGTTTCATTCTATTATGTGCCAAAGTGAGGTTATCCTTTAAGAGTTGGAGAACTTGTTGTTGATGCTCAATGTGATATTCCACTACTAGAACCTTATAATTTTCTCTTAAATATGATGTGATGGATGATCGATGATATCCATAAAGTGCCATAAATGGGGTCATTTTTGCTGCAGTATGGAAGGAAGTGTTATACCACCATTGAGCCAAAGGAAACCATTTGACCCATTGTGTCTATTTATCAGAGACAAAGAAACAAATATATCCTTCCAAACATTTTTTTACTATCTCAGTTTGCCCATCAGATTGAGGATGATAAGATGAGCTATGAGCTAACTAAGTACCAAGAGATGAAAATAATTATGTCCTAAAATTTCCAGTGAAAATTAGATCTTTGTCGCTTACAATAATCTTTGGGTTTCCATGTAACTTTTGAATTGTTTCGATAAATGCAGTAGAAAATGTACTGGATTTAAATGGATGAGATAATGCACAAAAGTGTGCTTACTTGGTAAGTCTATCAACTACCACCATGATGACACTCTTTCCTTCAGAATTGGGAAAACCTGTAATAAAATCCATTGAAACCTCCTCCCAATGTTGGCTTGGAATGGATAAAATTTGTAATAGACCTGGGGTCTTAATGTTTTGAACTTTATTTTGTTGGAAAATGAAACATTATACCACAAACTTTTGAATATCTGATTTAAGTCCATCCCAAAAAAATTTCTTCTTAAACCTGTGGTAACTTTTTAAAAATCCTAAGTGCCCTCGTAAGGGACAAGTGTGCAATTGCATAATAAGATTTTGTTTGAGTTGCTAATTCTTACATAGGTATAGGCGATATTTGTACCATAACAAATCATTGTTCTAGCTAAATGTATCAGATGTATTGGGATCTTGTTGTAAATTTTGAATGAGTGCCCACACTTCTTCTTCATTCTTCCATTCAACCCTTGCTTCATTCATCCAATATAGTTGGATAATAGAAAAGGCGCAAAGAAATGCTTCCACATCCTCATCCTTTCTTGAGAGTGCATTTGCCACAAGATTTTTCTTCCCTTTTTTGTAGACGATTTCAAAGTCATAACCGAAAATCTTTGTGACCCATTTTTTTTGCTCTTTTGAAGATAATCTTTGTTATAAAAAGTATTTAAATCTATCATGATCCATTTTTACCTTGAAGTGTCTTCCCATTAGGTAGGGTCGTAATTTCGTAAGTGCATGTAGTATTGCCAACATTTTTCTTCTTATAAATAGATTTGTGTAAATACTTTCCTTTGATTGGAAGACTTTCAAACGAAATGGGTCTTTCTTCTTGCATTAAAACATCACAAATTCAATTTCTTGAGGCATCACATTCCACAATAATGGCTTTTGTGAAGTCCAGCGTAGCTAAGACTGATGCTTGGCACATTGCCTCTTTAAGATGTTCAAAGGCCTTCGTTGCTTCTAGAGTCCATGAAAATGCATCTTTATTCAATTATGTTGTTATAGGTGCTGCTATTCTCCCATAATTCTTAACAAACTTGCGATAATACCCTGTCAACCCAAGAAATCCTTGTAGATTCTTTACACATGTGGGGATTTTTCATTCCTTAATGGATTTAATTTTGCTAGGGTCTACCTTAACACCTTCATGAGATATAATATGACCCAGATATTCCACCTCTTTTGTACTCCAAAGAAACATTTGGAGCTTTTTGCATATAATTGTATCTCCTCCAATAGTTTGAGCACCCTCTCAACATGTTGAACATGATCCTTCCAAGACTTGCTATAGATTAATACGACATCAAAAAATACTAACACAATTTTTCTAAGGAAGGGTTTGAAAATGAAATTCATTAAACCATGAAATGTAGAAGGTGCATTGGTAAGGCCAAAAGGCATGAACAAAAATTCACAATGACCCTTATGAGTTCAAAATGTTGTTTTTAGAATGTCTTCAGTATTCATTTTGATTTGATGATATCCTGAACGAAGATCCAACTTGGTCAAGTAAATTGATCCGTGAAATTCATCCAATAATTCATCAATGACAGGAATGGGAAATTTACCTTTAATAGTGATCTTATTGAGCTCCCTATAATATGGACACATCTAGCATGATCCATCCTTCTTGTGCCCCAATATTACTGGAGCAAAGAAAGAACCTTGATTATGTTGAATTATACCAGCCTCTAGCATTTCTGCAACCATACATTCAATTTCACTCTTTTTGGCATAAGGATATATGTAAGCCTTGATGTTTGGAGGAAAACTTCCTAGAATCAAATGAATAGCATGATCATGATCATGAATAGGCGGGAGGCCTTTGGGAGTCTCAAATACCTTGGAATGATTGTCCAAGGCTATTTGGAGATCTAGTGAAATAGATGGTTCCTCCACTTGCAACTATCACTTCACATTCTGGTGCTGGATATAGGAAGCAATTCAATTCCTTCGTTATCTTACAATGAATTAAATTGTGGGTACTCCCCAAATCAATCAATACTATTACCTTTTTCTTCTTGATATGTCCTTCTATCTTGATAGTTTGAGGATTGGTTATTCTGGCCAATGCATTAAAAGATATGGTGAGATTCATTTATTCTTTCTCTAGGGTTTGTTCCTAGTGTGTATCCTCTTCTTTTGATGTTTCTTATTCCTTCTCTTATTCCTCTTCACAATCTATGTAAAATAATTTCTTCTCAGCACACTTATGACCTCTTATGTATTTTCTATCACAACTGTAACGAAGCCCTTTTTCTATTTTTTCTTCCAATTGTTGTGGTGTCAACCTTGTAGGTTGTGAAAGGCTAGGGGAAACAACACTTCCATCTTTATAGTTGTGATTGGTAGGCTTCCTTGTTGCCATAATTTTTCTTTCAATTTTTCTTGCCAACCTGAATGCCTTCTCCAATGAATCGGCTTCCCAAACACAAACCTCATATTCAATGCTATCCTTTAAATTCCATATGAAAACATCAATCCTATGCTCCTTTGGGATATCTTTTACCCTTATATTCAATTTTTGGAAGTCCTCAATATGCTCCACCATTGGACCCTTTTGTTTCAGATTTATCAATTGGCTAAAAAAGGTGTTTCTCTTTGTATCCTCGTAGTGTGCTATCATTTTGTCCATAAAAATTGACAAAGTGAAAATTCTTTTATGGGAGCAAAGCCATCGATACCATACAAACTGATTGGGTTCCAAATATAAGTTGCAATGTGTACCTCTTAAGTGTTTTTCACATTATGGAGATCGAAATATTGTTCCATTTGTAGTATCCATGTTACGGGATCCTTGCCATCAAACTTCCTCATATCGATCTTTGGAACGTGGTGGGTCTTTATTCCAATGTGAGAGTCTATGAAATCATGATTAACATTTATTGTGTTCTCATCATGAGTTTTATATACTACTTTTTTGCCATTAGGAAGCCTTTCTTGTAGAAACTTTTTCAAACCTTCCTTCAAACCTTTCACATCTTTCTTTAAATATTCAATGTTGTCATTTTTTGAATCATGATTAACATTTATTTTACTCTCATTATGATTTTTCTCTACTACATTTTCGCCATTAGGAAGCCTTTCTTGTAGCAACTTTGTCAAACCCTCCTTCCAACCTTCCATGTCCTTCTTCCAATCTTCAATGTTGTCTTTAATACCATCCATCTGAGCTTCCATGCCTTTCATTAAACCATCCATCTTATCTTCCATGCCTTTCTTTAAACCATCTATCTTAGCTTCTGTTAATTTTTGTGAGAGTGAAATTTGTTGCACTTGGTCTCGTAATTTTGATATATCATGTTGCATTTCTTCCTCATCTTCATGAGTCATGCTAGAGCTTTCAGGTTGCTTACTAAGTGTTTCCATTTTATTTCTTCGAGGCATCAATTAATGATAATTATTCTTTACTATGCCCTTTTAATTACTTCAAACTAATTTTTCAAACCAAACTTATTCAAATTTTTATAAAAGCTACAAACCTTTTTTCACTTTGTAGGAGTTCGATATTGAACCTGGTGTATATCTGAAATTTCGGATCTCCAAGGTCTAAGTGTGTAAATTGTGGTAGCCCTCCAAATCCTCTTTATAATGACACCAATTTGATTGAAATTGGTTTCTCAAAGAAAGTGTTATTCCCAATATCCCTAGATGACCTTCTTATACACTTTTTCAGTAGAGCTAACTTGTACAAAGTCCCACATGTCACTATTTCAACCTTCGGACCTGAAAATGATGCAAAGAAAACTACAATCTTTCCTCTTTCTGTAACTTCTTACAAAATTTCAATCTGATACAGAGAGAAGGTTAAGACGATTTTCCCATGATCACCTATTTGGGATGTAATTCAGGAGCCTGCAAAAATCCTAACTTCCTTGGATCATATCTCCAAAAATATAGTGAGAAAAGATATGAAATTCGGACCCAAGGATCATCAATATTTAAGATCAAATGGGTTTTTGTTTTAGCTTCTGAAACATTGCAGAAGAAAATTGTAGTGAAAATTCCACGATGACCTATTTTGGAGCACTGAAACCATAGAATCCAAAGCCTCTGATACCGAATGTTATGAAACCAACTCACAAAAAGATAGAAAAGATATATCAATGACTTCAAAATCAACCACTTTGAGGGGGAAACCTCCTTTACATTACACAAATGAAAAACCCATTTTCTATATATAGGATTCTAAGGGCTCACAATATAATCAAAGCCGACATAACAATAATAATATAAGGGCACAACAATAACAATAGTAGGCTTCTATGGGGCACAATAATAACAATATGGCGACAATAGGGGCACAATGATAACAATAAGGGCTACAATGAAAATACTAATGGGGGAATCACTAGTATTATAGGGACTTAACAATCAGGTTCTACTCATAATTCTTGGATAAGCACATGGCTTATCATGGAAATAAATGCTCTAAATTCCCCAACAAAACAACAAGAGTGAATGAACATATTGTTGGAGAATTTAACAAATGGTGTGGATAATATGTTGAACCTTCTAAATAACAAAAGTGAGTTTGTTGGGTCCCTATAATACTAGTGATTACCCCATTAATATTGTAGTTGCATCCCTTATTAATATTTTTGTGCCCCTATTGTCCCCATATTGTTATTAGTGTGCCCCCATAGAATCCCTCTATTGTTATTTTTGTGGCTTTATATTATTATTGTTAGGTTGGCTGGGTTATATTGTGACTCCTTAGATTCCTATATATAGAAAGGAGGTTTTGTCATTTGAATCATCCAATAATTGTTCATTTATCTAATTTAAAGGAGGTTTCCCCCTCGAAGAGCCTGAATTCTAAGGCATTGATCTATCTTTTCTATCTCTTCTTGAGCTAGTTTCATAACATTTGGTATCAGAGCTTTGGATTCTAGGGTTTCGCTGCTCCAAACAGGTCATCGTGGCATTTTCACTATAACTTTTTTTCTACAACGTTTCAAAAGCTAAAACAAAAACCCATTTGAGAAGAAATTGTGCTAACTTGGGTCTAAATTTCAGAGCTCTTCGTGTTATTTACGGAGATATGATCTGAGGAAGTTGGTCTTTTTTTAGACTCCTGAATTAAATTCCAAACAGGTGACTTGGGGACAATCGTCATAACTTTCTCTCTGAACATCAGAATGAAATTTCATAAGATGGTACAGAAAGACGACAGACTGTAGTTTCTTAGATATATTTTTTAGAGCCAAAGGTTGAACCAATGACTCATGCCACATCATACAAGTGCGCTCTACTGAACTAGTCTATAATTAGGTCATTGTGGGAGATTTTGCATAACTCTTCCTTGGAGAATCCAATTTGGATCAGACTAGTGGCATTCGAAAGAGGCCACAGAGGGCTACTGCAGGTCGCAATTTTAGAACTAGATGATTTGAAAGTACAGAGATACATCAGAGGCAATATCGAGCTCCTACAAAAGGAAAAAATGTGTGTAGATTCCTTTAAATTTTTGCTTAAGATTGGTCTGAAAATTTATTTTGAAGGAATTGAAAGGGCATAGTAGAACATTATTATCAGTAACTAATGCCCCGAGGAAAGAAAATGTAAACACCTAGGAAGCAACCTGAAAGCTCTAGCATGACTCACGAAGAAGAGGAAGAAATGCTACATGATATATCAAAATTACAAGAACAAGTGCAACAAATGTCACGCTCACAAAAGCTAACATAAGCTAAGATAAATGGCGTGTAATCTAAGATAAAGGGCATGGAAGCTAAGATGGGTGATTTTAAGATAGATTTGAAGACAGATTTGAAGAAAGACATAGCAGATTTGAAGACAGACTTGAAGACAGACATGGTAGATTTGAAGACAGATTTGACAAATTTTCTACAAGAAATACTTATTAATGGTGAAAAGGTTGTAAAGGAAACTCATGATGCGAACAAAAGAAATGGTAATCATGATTTCATAGACTCTAATGTGGGATCGAAGACCCACCATTTTTCAAAATATCAATATGAGGAAGTTTGATGGCAAGGATCTCGCAACATGGATATTACAGATGGAGCAATTTTTCGATCTCAATAAT